>KE154584.1:7237-19266 GCA_000411075.1 Sisymbrium irio | reverse complement strand
CTTATTCTTTTGTATTTTCCTTTTCCTTCGACCGCCTCGGCTTTTTCCTTTATTGTTAAAGGGTCGAGGCGGAATTAGGTAAAAGTCTTCGTCTTGCAAACCAGACCGATGTGAAATCAGGTTGGGCTTTTGTGATGGTGTGCAGCCCATCTCCAATATTCCCCTCCACCGAAGCACTACACCGTGGAATCTTACGCATGTTCTCTTCCCCCGCAAGTTCTAAGTTCTCAACTTTGGATCAAAAACCTCAACTTGGATATCCTCATGAAACTCTATGGTGTTGTCACGTCCTTCGCCTCCGATCAGTCTGGTCATGCTAAACGAAAAAAAGAGAAAACATGTGCAAAATTTTATCCTTTCAAAAAAAAGGGGCTTTGGATAAATTTGTTGTGAGAGAAACTCATGAGAAAGAAAAAATTGATGATAATAATGATATTAGTGTTTCTAATAGAGAAGTCTTAGATGCTCCTGAAATGTTTGAAAAATTAGACGATGTTGGTGTTTCTAGTGTTTTGAATATTTATGATCCAATAAATTGGGATATACTTGATTTAAAAATGATAGAAACATTAGCAGTAAATGGACCAAAAAGAGATTTATCTATAGTAAAAGGTCCTACAAACAAGATTGGTAGAAGATTTGTTTCATCTTGCTACACTAGAGAATTGCCTAATGGAGAAACATCAGATAGGAAATGGTTAGTTTATTCTAAAGAATTAGATAAAGCTTTTTGTTTTTGTTGCAAAATTTTTTAAAAAGGTATTAAGAAAAGCCAATTAGCAAATGATGGTCTTTCAGATTGGTCTCATATACTTGTTAGATTAAAGGAGCATGAAAAAATTAAGGAACATATGCTTAACATGACTGCTTGGATTGAATTAAGACATAGATTAAAAAAAATGAAACTATTGACAAGGTTGCTAAAGAACAATTTAGGAAAGAAAAAGAATATTGGAAAAATGTATTAATAAGAGTTATTGTTATTGTGAAATATCTTGCAAAACATAACTTGGCATTTCGTGGAACACATGAAAAATTATATCAAAATAGTAATGGAAATTTCTTAGGATTAATTGAGATGCTAGCAGAATTTGATTGTGTTATAAAAGAACATGTTTATCGGATTACTAGTGGTAGTATTCATCATAATTATCTTGGTTATAATATTCAAAATGAATTGATTCTTTTGATTCTTTTGATTTCTTCTTGGAAATCATTGCAAGAGTAAAAGAAGCAAAATATTTTTCTGTGATTTTGGATTGCACTCCCGATGCTAGCCATCAAGAGCAAATGACATTAATTCTAAGGTGCATTCATTTTTCCTCAACTTTTTATAAGGTAGAAGAGTATTTTGTTGAATTTTTGAAAGTAGATGACACAACAGGTTTAGGACTTTTTGAAGTGTTAAAAGATATATTAAAATCTCTAGATCTTGATGTAGATAATGTAAGACAATGGATCAAATATGAAAGGACATAAACAAGGTGTACAAAAAATATTTTTGGATATTAATCCTAGAGCTTTCTATATACCATGTGCTTGTCATAGTCTTAATTTGGTCTTGTGTGATATTGCAAGTAATTCTGTGGAAGTCAAAGATTTTTTTGGTGTAGTGCAACATTTATATTCTTTGTTTGCTAATTCTATAAAAAGATGGGATATTTTGAAAAAAAATTTGAAAAATTTGACTCTTAAGCAATTATCAATAACCCGATGGGAAAGTCGTGTTGAAAGTATTAAAGCAATAAGATTTCAGATTGGGGATATAAGAGAAGCTTTACTTGAAGTGAGTGAAAATGATAATGATCCAATGATTCAAAATGAAGCAAAATCTTTAGCAATAAACGAGCTTAGTAGTTTTGAATTTTTATTATCTAGTATTATTTGGTTTGACATATTGCATGTAGTGAATATGGTTAGCAAAAAATTACAGTCAAAAGATATGCAAATTGATGTAAGTGGATTGATTTCTTATTTTAAAAAGTATAGAGAAACTGGATTTGTTGATGCTATGATTAAAGCAAAAGAACTTGCTAATGAAATTTGTATTGAACCTGCATTTACTCAATTTACTCAAAGACGTGTTGTTCGTAGAAAAAGGCAATGTGATGAAATTAGTGATAATGAAACAATATTATCTGTAGAAGAAAAATTTAGGATTCAATATTTTTTGTATATCATAGATCATGCTATTAATTCACTTGATAAGAGATTTGAACAATATAAATTATATGAAAATATATTTGGTTTTCTATTTGATTCTGCTAAATTGAAAATGTATGATGATGAGAGTTTAAAGTCTCGTTGTATGTTTTTAGAAAATAGTTTGAAAATTGGAGATTTACTAGATATAAATGGAGATGAACTTTTTCTTGAGCTTAAGTTTCTTAAAGAGCTTTTACCAAATAAAAAAATGGGTGCATGTGATGTATTGAATTTTCATGTAGAATTTGATAGTTTTCCAAATACTACAACTGCATATAGAATTTTATTCACTGTTCCAATTTCAGTTGCATCTGCAGAAAGAAATTTTTCAAAGCTGAAACTTTTGAAGTCATATCTGAGAACATCTATGTCACAAGAGAGATTAAATGGGTTAGCTTTAATAGCAATTGAGAACAATTTTCTAGAAGAATTAGATGTTGAGTCTTTAATTGATGATTTTGCTTCAAAGCATGTAAAAAGAATGGTTTTATTTGGTTGAATAATTTTGGAAAGAGTTAGTGAAGATTTTTGTAAGATACATGTTCTAACCATAATATATTTTGTGTTTGAACAATTTGTTTGTAAATTTTTTTTGTTTAAAAGTCTTTTTTTAGTAGTAGCACTAGGTCTCTCTAGTGAATGAGCCGGGCCTGCCGATCACATATATCTTCCCGCCGATTACTCCAAATGCTCCTTCTTCCCCCCTGTCGAGGCACTTCTGTTGTTGTCGTTTTGGTCTTAATCGAGTAGGTTGATCGTAATTGGGTTCAGATTCTCTGTGAGATGAAAATAAAGACGGTGAGATTCGAATGGACAAATTATGAACAGGTTGGTCGTCTTTTAGATGTGATCATAAAGACAAGTGATTTGGTCGTAATGGGAACTAGTGTTTTATTGCTTTAGGAACTGAATCCCTTTTTGATCATTTATCTGACAACTAGAAGAGTTGACTACAATTTGGAGAGATTAATTTTCAAAATATAAATTAAGTATTAGCTAAAGTTATTGTTAATAATTGAACAGTACATGAGTATTTATACTAATTCTAGGATGGCTAAACCGACTTGACAGATCGTTTTTATTTGTGATGATTTAAAGATCCGGTGACTTGGCATTCTCTTCTTATCGTGCTTTTCGAGTAACTATTCGGTCGTGGGCCTGGACCAACTTAGAGGTGTTATAATTAAATCCATCTCTAACAACTTCCATGTTTTGGATCCTGAATCTTAACTATAAAAAAATACTGTGTTTTACATATTTGAGCATAACACTAACCCATTAATTAACTCTTATAAACTAAGGGAAACACCACACTAATTAACTGCATAGGGCATCAGGTTTATGAATGAGGCATGGGCATCAAATTTTAGAAATTAGGTAAAAAAATCAAGCCTAATTTTGGTTAGGTTATGGTTCAGGTTTGGCAGCATTTATAAAATTAGAAAAAACAATTAATTAAGTTTAATTGATCGAGTAGGTTTTATACGAGAGATTAACTAATACCTAACGAGTAGTCAATAATTGTGACAGAGTAATGACCGACATTGTAATAACAATTTTAGTTTTCACTAACACTATAATTTTAAAACCTTAGTTTGAAAAATGCTAAAAGATCAGCGTAAGTCTTATAAGGGAATTCACTGACTC
Source organism: Sisymbrium irio (assembly GCA_000411075.1). NCBI lineage: Eukaryota > Viridiplantae > Streptophyta > Magnoliopsida > Brassicales > Brassicaceae > Sisymbrium > Sisymbrium irio. Next base: position 15,414 of record KE154584.1, on the reverse strand, counting down.
GGTTCTCAAAAGCTAGCAGCGAACGAAGCTTTCTTCAACCAGAACGTACGTAGGAGTGTGAGACTCTTTTATAACTTTGTAGGGTACGACGACTCTTGTACCAACTCAACTAACAAGTAACAACCCTGATTTGTTTTTCTTGGATTGCTTGTGTACAAAGCAACTAGCTATATTTCTTGTTGGAAAATTTGTCATTTATAGCTGGATCGTAAAATCGACCTGATATATCTCAGTTTTGTTTTAAAGGTAATTTCTCAATGCTGATTTTGCAGGGTATGTATTAAGGTAATACATTTTTTAAGTGAGAGATTTCAGTCCGAAATACAATATGCCTTTGGCAAAAAAATGATCTTGATTCTTGACCAATAAAGATTATACTTTTTCTCCATGTGTGTATCGTCAATGATGTGAACCTGATCATCACTATAGATTAATATCAACTTGATTAATGGAAGATGATGTATGACTATGGAAAAAGTCATCTTTTTGGTAATGCGTGAAATTTCTATAGCATTTTATTTGGAATGATTCCACAAAAGTGAGTTGGTCGTCCTCTCACTCGTAATATATTTTTCTTTTAATTATAGTTAATCTATAAGATCTAAGATTAGTCCATGAGAGAACATGTCGTTTGTCTCCTAAACCTCCTTTATTATCATCACTATCATCAATAATCCTATTTTAATTCCATTTCACAGCGAGGATAAGCAGAGGTTTCGATATAAAGAAGGAAAAAACCTCAGATAAGAGCATAACAGAGAAGAAGATGTATCAAGATCAACAACATCCCGTAGGTGCTCCTCCTCCTCAAGGTAATTCCCAATTTTGTTTGAATTCTCTAATTATCTTTTGTTTCTTGAATTCTTATGTTATGGTTGTTATACATATATATTATAGGGTATCCTCCAAAGGAAGGATATCCACCAGCGGGATATCCTCCGGCAGGTTATCCTCCACCACAGCAGGGATACGGTCAGGCATATCCAGCACAAGGGTATCCTCCGCCGCAATATCCTCAAGGTCCTCCTCCGCAATATCCTTATCAGGGTCCTCCCCCACCACATTATGGTCAGGCTCCGCAAAAGGAGAAGAAAAAGGATTCAGGATTTGTCGAAGGATGGTGCGTTGACCCGATCTCAATCTCTCTTTTTGCTTTATATAATATGGATTTGAATGGTTACAACTGAAGTACCGGAAACTCGTGGATACTACCACTTTAATTTTGTTCCCCATTCATAAACTTTGGTTCATAATTCGCTCCTCTAGTGCAATCATCTAAAGTCCATATGCTTGCTTGTGAATGTTACTTATAGATAGTTATATGTATGTGTGTATTTTGTATTACAGTTTGGCTATGCTCTGCTGTTGCTGTCTCTTGGAAGCTTGCTTTTGATTGAAGAGCGAGATCATATTCGTCGTTGACCGTCTTGAGGATGCCATTGCATTTTATCAGAAAATATTATCATTGTTAAAAAAGGATGTGTTTGATCAAACATTTAGAGATATTCTTCTGGTTACATGTGTGTGTGTATATGTGCGTTCACGTTTTGTGTTCGTTTCTTTATTTTTATTTTATTTTTGGCAATACATTGGAATTTTACTTCAGCTCTTGTCTTATGACTATTATTTGATAATATGATAACGGGTTCGTGTCCATCTTTTGTATTTGTAAATCTGAGCTGTCACTTTTTGTATAAAACCATCCATTTTTCAGTAGATAGAACAAAATAAGCAACTCGTTTCCTTGTCTCCTGATTCTCATCAAATGTAAGAAGAGTGACCGAAGAATCTGATTTTAAATCCAATTAAGTCGATGACCTAGCCAATAATTAGCCACATTAAGTATTTACTACTCATATGAAAATCAATAAATCATGGGGAAAATAATATAAATCACCTTAATTTCGTGTTTGCATAAAACACAATTCACGTAACGTAACTAGGATTCTCTTTAACCAAAGAAAGTAAGAACTTGAAGAAGAAGAACAACTTCCATATTAATACATGTAATTCATATTTCAAGCAAGCAAGATTATCGCTAGATCATGGTGATCAAACTAATTAAGACATCACGCCATGCCCAACATGCATCGAAAACGGAAATCCTTTGACCTCACTTCGGTTTTTTCCTCTTCGGACAAAATGACGTTCGGACAAAATGACGAAATATTTTCAATCTAGCCATCAAACTTATACTAATTTACCCTTACGGTCCTGTATTATTCGGAACATCTCTTTTTCGTCTTAAACATTGATTCTAACACAATAACCACCCGCCAGTCCTTCATGATTCATAAATCATGGCTTCCACAATGTAGTCGAATTCTCTGTGGCTCAGTTTCTCAACGTACCCATCTCCAATAAATTAAAATTAACTCGTACTATCAACATTTTTAACTCTCATTAGCTACACAAAAAATGATTCATAAAGGTTTAAAATCATATATATCTAAATTTACTGCATAAAATATATATATGTCAACCAATCAACAGTTAACATCTATTAAAAGTGACTACATATGAGTTTAAAAAAAGTGATTACATAATTAACGGATTTAGAAGATTATCTAAAAGGATTAAATTTATGATATTTAGATTTCAACAATCGTTAAAGCGTTTTATAGAACCACTAAAATTTTATCGAAGAGATTTTCATAATCACAAAAGTTTTTTTATAACTATCCAATCATAAAATAAAATAAAATCTATTTTTTATATTATTATATCATGTTATTATAAAGTTTTAATAAATAAATATTTTGATAAATAAAAAATATTTAAAATTTTTTCAATTATTAGATACGAATTAGATTTTAACGATATCTCTATAAATAAGAAAGTTATCGAACACGAATACACACACCTAAAAACCCTAAAAACTATATCATTTCTTAACTTTTGAAAGCCGCCATCCCGATTGAATTAATAAAAACTTTTTTTTATCAATCAAACAGAAAACTTTAAAATTATTTTCCGATGATTTTACAGAACTGTTTGTCAGTTGAGATATCATCAATTTTTCTTTCTGACAATCAGATCTTCCGACAACAGTAGGTAATCAGTAAGAAAATATCCTGTCATTTCATTAAAAAAAAATTTCTAGATCAGTCAAAAATTATATAAACAAAATCAAAATTTAGAGCAAATTTGTAAAAATGGAGAAAGTAAAGGGGGCTCCAGTCAAACCACCCACAAAATCTGAAAATTCTTCCTGCTGCGTAAACTGAATCGAAAACAAAGGTCAAAACTTGTTTTTTTGTTTTGTCTTTTTTTTTCTTATTTTCTTTTTGCATATCTATGGATATTCTTCGTTTTTAACTTCCTTGTCATCGTCGTCGTCGTCTTCGTTGTCTCTGCAAAGAGTTTAGATTCAGAATTTCGATTCATGTCGCTCTACAGAGTTTCCTCTCTCTTTGGCTTCTGCTTTATCAGGCATACGTTTCGTTCTTTTATCTCGTTCTGACTTTGCTTAGGAATGGTCTCTATTGGTTTTGTGTTGAATCTCTAATTCATTAATGCAATGGGACAACTTTGGAGATTCTTTTAACATCTCGTTATGATTTCAAGATTCTAAAGTATGCTTCTTTTTGTCTGTGATGGTTTCATTTGTTGACAGAGAAAAGAAGTAAGCTTTTGTTGTTGTTGTGTCTCTGGAGAATCTGTGAATTGAATAAAAGTTGTGAATGGGAGCCCCAAAGCAGAAGTGGACATCAGAGGAAGAAAGAGCTCTTAAAGCTGGAGTAGTCAAACATGGAACTGGCAAATGGCGTACCATACTCTCAGATCCTCAGTTTAGCTCAGCTTTGCACTCTCGTTCTAATGTGGATCTCAAGGTAAATTGCAAAAGACATCAACTTTAAAAAGAGATTGATATAAAGGCTAATTCAAACATTTGGCAGGACAAATGGAGAAATATAAGTGTAACAGCTCTGTATGGATCTAGGAAGAAGGCTAAGCTTGCTCATAAAAAGAATCATAACCAGGATGATGATAACTCTACAGCTCTTACCATTGTTGCTCTCACTAATGGTGATGATGCAGGACAACAAATTGATCCACCATCTCCTCTTGCAGTTACTGGTGAACCATCATCATCACGAGATTTTCAAGGACTCTTTGCAAGGTTTTGACTTTTTTCTTTTTCTTTTGCAATGTATGAGTTATCTGATCAATCCTGCGAGTGTTTATATATTGGGAAGAGTGAGGAAGATATGCGTGTTTTGTTTTTGCATCATGAAGCTTAGAGGCTTACTTTACTTTAGTCTTAAGTTTCTTGAAGATAGTTCTGAGCTCTAAAATGTGTTTTGTTGTAGTGTGGATAAGATTTTACTGAATGGTATTGCCACCTTGGAGAGACCTTTGGGTCCTGACGTAAAGACAATTATGCAGTATGTAGAGGTACTCTTAATCATTCTTTTTATGTTTATTGGTTGAGTCATCATTTCAAATCATCAAGAACTTAGTGTTGCTGTACTTTTTTTTAAGGATAATCCCGATACGCAACCGGATATGAAACGACTTGTGACTTCGAGACTTAAGCATTTGATCAGTGTTGGAACAATAGTCAAGGTGAGAAAGAGACTTTTTGTTCGAAACTTTTGCTTATAAAATCAGTTGTTCTCATGACTCAGCTAACAATGGTTTTTCTTGCGTTTGTTCTCGTCTCTCAGATAAAGCACAGATACAGGATTACTCCAAGCTATGAGGCTACAAGAGCAGCACAAAGCTCTCGTCAACCCATTTCGGAAGGAAACAAGGAAAATTCTCCAAACCCTGAGGAGAATGGTGTTCCAAATCTTACTAAATCCCAAGTAGATGGAGAAGTAGCGAAGATAAAGGGCATGACGATACAAGAAGCTTCTGCAGTCGCTGCAAAAGCAGTAGCGGAAGCAGAAGTCGCAAAGGCAGAAGCTTTAGAAGCGGCTAGAGAGGCAGCTGAAGCTGAAGCAGAAGCCGAAGCTGCCCAGCTTTTTGCAATGGCGGCAATGGGAGCTTTGAGGTGTAGGACATAGCCAAACTTGGTAAGAATTAAGAAATCATTTGTTAGTTCTTCACAAACCGAATGAAAAAGGACATATAGACTAAGTATTATGTATCTTCTTGTTTCTGTGCAGATAGTGAAACTACATGATGTCAGAGTTTGAATCTTGCATCTAAAGTGCTATATAATCGCTGCAGTATTTTTTTTGGTTAGTAACATTGTACATCCTGCAGTTTCTAATCTGTCCTAACTCCGAAAGTTATGTAAAACCCTTTCCCCATTGTTCTGTTTATCTGTTTCTGTAGTAACTCTCAGGTTTCTCGTGACTCATGTAGAAACTGGTTGAAGAGAAATAAATAAAGCTTTTGATCAGAGACAGCTTATTTCTTTCTTTTGAGTTTAAATTTAAAGAGTGCCGTATATTTGTTTTGGACGTTTATAGAATTGAGCCACGTTTGTTTTGTGCTATCCAAAATTGCAAATGCTTGATTATATAATACAATCAACATCTAATATACAGAGACAAGGCTTGACCAGACCAGTAGTAAAGACAAGAAAAATAGAGACAAACTCTTGTTTCACACGGAAAATTGTCTTCAACCATCAACAAAGCACACAAGACAGGAAGACTAAGAAGATCAAGAAGAGAACAAATGTTCTTGGCGAAGTTTAGTTCTTTGATTTTGAATGCTTTACGAGCCAATCAATGACCTGATCAATGTTGGTTGAGTTCTTGCAGGATATCATGAAACAGCAGACTTCTCTATCAGTAAGCGACTGAAGACCCCTGCAATAAAAACATGATCAGATCGAGCAAAAGGAAGACGAATTTTGTGCTGTTTTTAGAGTGTTTAGTTGAAGAAACAGCTATACATTTCGTCGGTTAATGCTTCTTTAGACAGAGCTCCAGGTTTGTCGATCTTGTTCCCAAGAACCAAAAGAGGGATACCGTTAAGCGAAGTCTTGCTCAATAAATCATGGAGTTCGCTTTTCGAGACGCTTAAGTTGTCAGGATCTGCAGCATCAACTACATACCTGCAGGAAAACTCCAACATGAACAAAACCTGTGGGAGATACAAAGAGAATCGAGACTTGAGTTTAAGATCCTTTACACGATTGCAGAAACAGCGCGACAATAACGTTCCCACATGCTGCGGAATCTAGGTTGACCACCAAGATCCCATAGTTTGATTGTAACATTTCCTTTAGTCACTTTCCTCATGTTAAAACCCACCTGAGAAACAGAATTAGAACAAGAAGAACTCTCTTCATGTTATTCCAAAAACCGGGTTTTGATGTCTTTCTTCTAGATGAATTGTAATAAGGGATGCAGTGTAACGCTTACCGTAGGAATCATGTCTTCACTATATCCACCAGTCTACACAAGAAAAAAGATATTAGATCCTCAACAACCATCAAAATGATTGTTAATAGAATAATAAAACTGAACAATGGTTTCACAGGAAGCCACACTTACTGCAACAACATTTACAAGAGATGTCTTCCCAGCATTCTGAAGTCCTATCAAAGAAAGTTCCATCTCTTGCTTGAAGAAGAGGCTGCACAATAGCATATAGATACAAACAAGTGAATAGAGTGCTAAACCAAATCAATCACATGATCGTTTCTCAATTCTCTCACACATTGGCTAAAATTGACATCCTTAATCTAAGAAAGATTCTTGTTTTCCACTATTTATCACCACAGGAAAAGAAACCCTTAACTTGGCAAATCAAATCCAAAAGGTAGATGTCAAGGTCCCATCAAAAGTCTTAGAACTTTGTCAGAATATGGTAAAAAAGTAGAACATTGTCAAAATCAAGACCAAACTACAACGAGACAAGATTCCAGTACTGTTGAGCTCATGTTAAAATTCAAAGGTAAAACACGATTCAAGATAATCTTAAAAGAAGGCTCTCTCACCTACGAAGCCAATTGAGAAAAGCTTCCCACAAACCCATTGATGATTTCACTTGAAGAACTCAAAAAGCTCCAACACAGATTCAAAAGAGATTATCTTCGACGGATCTCTTTTGAAGGTAAAGAGAGACGCTTTCTTCTCCTCCTTCGTCGCCTACTGATGATCTTCTTCCTCTCTCTCTCCCTCTCGATGATATCTCTGTCTCACGAGAGAGAGACGGCAAATTAAAAAGAGTCAAAGTCACGAAATCTTGACCGTTTAAATTTTATTATGGCCCATGTAATCGACGGTTCTGATCTTGTAAGCGTTTCATTTATCAGCTTTTTTGGTTGATAGACCGAACATTATGGGGGGGCTAGTTTAAATAATTTTTAATTTATTTATATTTAAATTTGGGTTGGCCAATGGGAGAGGAGATACAATGCCCAGAGACACCAGATGTTTGGAAGAAGAATGGATAATTCACTTAAACCACTCGCGTGATAAACACGAGCAATTCATTGTTTTTGCTTTGGCCGGTGACGCCACATGGAATTGGCGGTGATACTGCTGATCGGGGATGTGCCTAATTACACGTGTCCTAAACCATAACCAAAACGATTCCTGCGTGAGCAACACATGTTTATGGGCTTTTCATTCTGGGCTTTTTAAATTGACCCACTAGTAATGGGCCGACCCAGATAATAATTACAAAGCAATGATGAAATTATTAATCAATAGATCTCTTTATTTCCCACTAATTAACTCACAGAATAGTTACATATTATTTTGTTTGTTAATCTTTCTGTAATATATTTTTTTTTCATCTTTTTAATGTTTTAGTCGTTTTGTTTTATTTTAATGTTAGCAAACTGTTTAAGTAGTTGGTAGTTGTTTTTTTCTTATGTTTTATTTTTTTAATATGTATTTATATAATACCTTTTAAAACTTTAAGTCAAATCGTAACTTACTATTTTTTTTAATATAATTCTGAATGCATTTATTCGATATCGGAAATACGGTAAAAAACTTTGTATTGGAAGTTTGGGGAATGAATAATTTCTTCCTTATAAATACATAATTGTTTTCCCTGTTAAACATATCACCTTTTATATTTTTGAAGATTTTTGTGTTTTTTGTGTTTTATTTATTCTGTGGCGGGTGAAAGAGTTGGCATTATGGAAACGAAAGGTGTCACAACACCAGAATCGTTATATTTAAGAAGCTTGGTTAGCGATGGGTTGGTGAAAGAAATGAGGGAAATATGTGTTAAACAATCTAGATTTAACCAATAGA
>KE154576.1:110220-121020 GCA_000411075.1 Sisymbrium irio | reverse complement strand
ATATTACTCAGCTTGGTACTCTGGTTTTTATTCTGTTAAGGTTCAGAGTTTTCAATCGAAATTTCATAAGGATTGTTTGTGTCATGTGCTCGAAATTTTTTTCAATTTCAAGCTATAAATCAATACATATTTGACAGATCTATCATATTGTGTTATAAATAGTGTAAAAACAAGAAAATTGATGAAATTTACAATGAAATATGAGAAACGGCGGATCTAAAGTTTGCAGATTCAAATTGGTAAAAGGGGAGGTTGAAGACGAGGGCAGTTTTGTCTTTAACCATTCATTAAAGGGAAAAAAGGTCTAATAGCTACTCGAACCCATGACCTTTCACCATGCAAAATCGCCTTTAGCCACTACACCACATTGTACATCTGATAATTGTACACAAACAATTGTATATAACTACATATACCCTAAAAATTAATCCCGAGACATAAGGAAGAATTCCCAAAAAGTATTATGTTCATTAAATTGATTTTCAACAAACAACCTACCTTCTTTATTTCATATCAACATCAAATTTCCATCCCGTAGTGGACGATTTCACAAATCCCAAATTGCATAGATCATTATAACCAAAAAGAAAAAAAACAAAGGAAAAAAAATATGAGAAGAAGAACGTCGAAGAACAACGATGAAAATGCTTAGGAAAATTTTCTATTAATTTTTTGACAAAATATTTTGAAAAATATGAGAATATTTAGTAACCATATTTCCTAGATTTTATAATATTCTCGCAGAATATATATTTTACAATCCGCAGACATAAGTAATACAGTGGAATATGTATTCTACAAAGTGTGGATATATGTACTTCATGTAGAATATATATTCTAGAAAAATATAGAATATAGAGTAAGCACTAGAACGTGTAATCTACCAAAACAGTGAAACCGCATAAGATAGAGTAATGAGTAGAAATTATAATCCACATATTCGTAGACTTATGAGAATATATAGAATTCATATTCTAGATAGTGTAGACTTAGATTAATTTGTAAAATAAATATTCTAAAGCCCCGTGGACGGTGGAATTTAAGTTCGGGCAATGTAGAATTGAAAACTATTTTTACATATACCAAAATCTTTCAACTCAAAAAAAATATACATGTATTCTTTATATTGACTTTATCATTATTCTTATTTTTCTATATTTTTAAAACTGTTAAAACTATTTATAATAATTATTGCATATGACAAAGGGTAAATTAGGTAGAAAAAAAGAAAGGACTAATAGGACAAAAAAAAATCAAATCCGACCCATTTACACAATTCTCCCATAAATTTTGATATTAAAGACCGCAATTGAACTTTCTTATCAATGACCTGAAATTTGGATTTAATCCTAATTATCATGTCAGATGATGAAAAAATTGTGAATATTTCATCCGACCGAAGTTGAATACAAAGAAGGAACATAGTGAAAGCAATTTATCCTAGTGGTTAAAGTATATTAGCTTTTACATCTGGGTTTGGATAGTCTATTCCGTGATTTTTGAGTCACTGTGGAATTCGACCCCTAAGTATTATAATTAATCTCTTAATTGAGATATTAGACTTTAGGGTAAATTGAACAGATCAGTTATTACACTGGTCATATTGAAAAAGTCCATGACGAGTACCAATTCTCACCACATATACGCAGATGTTATATATTGAGACTAATAAAATATAATTCAGAAATCTATAAATGGAGTAAAGAGCTTTACTAACACAATTTCTACTGTATTCTTTTATTTTTATGTTAAAAATAAAATTGAATATCTAATTCTTCTTTTTCTATATAAAAAAGAATATCTAATTCTTCTATGTTTTTCTCTTAGAAAATTATAAATATATTTTTTTATTTCATATTAGTGAATTTTATTATAAAAATTGCAACTTAACATTTTTATTTTCATGATAGTAACAATTTTCCCTCCAGTAACAAAAAACAATCCTTAATGGGCTTAGGACGCTCAAATTCAAGTAGTCTCTTATATCTTTTGAATAGTGAGTTTTAGTGGGTTTTCCTTGTCTTCTAGTCGTTATCTTATCTGTTTCTGCACAAAAACCCTGTTTTTTTAGCTTAATTTACATCAGTTATTAGGGGTTGTCACTGTTCTTGACGGCTTGCGCTTAAGGCTGAAGATTTTCTTGACCAAAAAGTTGGTGGTTTATAGTTGGAAAAGTTAATGTCGTGTGAGGTGGATCGCACTTTAATGGCACTTTCTCTTGAAGAAGAAGATGAGCCATTCATTATGCCATATCTGACAGGGTTTTGCTCAAACAACATCAATGCCCTGAGCATTGTGGGATGAGCTGTAATATCCCGTACGAAGGATTGACACGTGGCAGTGGAAGAACCGGGTTGACCAGTAAATGTCAACACTTTTCCAAAGAGAAAGAAAATGAACAGATTGATATGTGAGTGAGAGGAAGGATTGAGATCAGCATAAATATCCAAGGAATAATGGATTTGTTTGTGGAAATCAAATCTGGTTAATGCAACTCCATCTGTTTAGCCATTGAAGCTTCTACAAGACCAGGATTAGTCAAGAGGCATTAAAACATATTGGAATGAATTACTAAGATTTGGAGAACCTTAGGATAACCAAGTATGAGAGGATAGAGAAGAAAAATATGATTCTCCAAAGAGATTCTACTTAAAAGCTATAGACTGCTAAGATAGACGATATACACAAACGATGCAATTCAAGAAGAATGGGATGAATCCACTCTGTCTAAGACAAATGTGGAGTAAAATGAGGCTCAGAGAAGATTATAAGTATGGTTTATTCTTGGATAAAATCAGTTGGACCAGCGGAGCTTTCAGCAGATCGTTTCGGTTTATCGATAACAGGGATATAAATGGTATAAGTTGTTGGTGCTGCTTCTCCTGCTTCAGCAGCTTTTCCTGCTTCATCTGATGAGTGTCCTGCTTCACCTGCTTGACCTGCATCACCTGCTTGCGTGCCCCTAGCCACCTCATGTCCAGTTTCAACAGCTTTCGATGAGTCGTCGCTCCGGCGCCGATATTTGTCACCGTCGAAGGTATGCTTGGTGGCTGGCTTGGTGAATCAGATACCCCCACACATTCCTATAAATAGGCTGCTCATCGTTCATTAGTTTCATCAGAAAAAAATCGTTAGTAAAGAATAAAAAGGTTAGATACATTTTTGTTCGGTTTTAGAAAATTTTGGGAAACTTTTAAGCAGTTTAGCGGAAAAATTTTAAGAGTATCCTAGAACAAGAATTTTGTCTACGCGACCCAAAGACCTAACAGGAACCATAGGGTGTCGTTTCCTTCATCCGAAAAAGCCAAGGTGAGTTGTGGTTATGCTTATTGTTTTACTGCAAAACAAGTATAAGATATTGCTTGATTATTGATGATTGATGTTTGATTGATTGATATTACGGTATTGAATGATTGCATGATGGCTGTGTAGCCTAGGTGGTTAGATATATGGAATATTTTTGATATGATTATGTATTGTTATTTGAGTCTAGACAATACCATCTTAGTGAGATATTATGATGATTGATTGCATGAGAGCATACCTCATGTTTGAGGTTTGAGTTGGGGAAGTGTGGATTAGTGCGGTTTGATCTTTCCTTCTGTTCCATCATTCTGACGATTAAATCGTCTGGGTGGGAAGACTCGGAGAGACGAGATTGCATCCTAGGGCCAAGTACCGTCCGACGGGATGGTTGGGATAGCCATATAAGATGGATCCCGCTAAGATAGGACCGTTATAGACGGGTCTCAGCTTATGATGTTCCGGCTTGACTTTCTGTGTGATTGTCAAGTGAAGGGTGTTCATGAAAGTGGAATATCAAATGCACAAGGTTGAGGTAAGGGTATTAGAATGAGATATGATGGTTAGGTCTTGTGTGATATGCTTGTGTGTTAATTGCTGATTGTTATTTTTGGGATTTTGGGGAATTGATATTGCGGGTAGGGGGAAACCACAATCACTGAGCAAAATAGTTGCTCATGACTCAAATTGTTTTGCAGGTAACTTGTAATATGTCTAGTCGGATGGAAGGAGCTTAGGGAATGCTGGTGTAGTGTTGTGCCTTTTGTAAAAGCAAGTAGGTATTTAATATATATGATAACGTTTTGAGCACAAGCTCCCCATGGGATCTATATGTATCTTTGGTTACATTTGAAACTTAAGTATATATGAATAAACTGAGTTTTTAAATACTTGAGTTTCCATAAGGTATTAGTCCTAGTCCGGATGAACTAACTATCAGATATGTCTCAGGGTTGAAAAGCCTTGAGCCATCTTCGATAGGAAATGTGTGCTCGAACGTTTGATCATAGGTCTCTGAATTTGTTTCAGATACCTTGAAATGAGTGTCTGTGTGCGCATTGTAGCATCTTTGGTCTGGTTTGGGTTTGGTGATTGGTCGTGCATGTTCTTGTTTAATTGTTGCACGGCTGATCAAGTTAACTTTGACTTAGACCGGATTGGGGGTGTTACACGAGCTCTGAACCCTGAGTGTCAAAAATGCCGAGGCTTATTCTAACAATGCCTCAGAAATGGGATAAAGAAGGGAAGGTGGGAGGTGTTGCCCTGTCCGCAAAGAAATTTTAGTTCATATTTGAGAATGAACACGACCTGTTAGATGTTCAGGGAAGAGAGATTCAAACCTTCAATGAGTGGGCTCTGGTACTAGAAAGGTGGGTAGAGCACCCTACTGATGACTACTTACAGTTCGTCAGTATATGGGTTCAAATTAGCAAGATACATGTCAACTACTATACTTTAGAAGCCATAACAGCTTCAGGTGACCTCATTGGCATGGTGGAGGAAGTTGCTTTCGACCCTAATAAGCCTCAAACCCAACATTTTGTTAGATTCAAGATTCGATTTAATGTGGCCAAACCATTGAGAATGGCGAAAAAAGTCCAACTTCCAGATGGTTCGACAGCACTTATTCACTTTCATTATGATAAATTGCAAAAGAGATGCTTCTCCTGTCAGCGTCTTAACCACGAGAAGAGTGTTTTTCCTCTTATGATCAAACGAAGACAGGATGAGAATGCAATTAGAAAGCAAAAAATCATCCAAGAGAAGCTTGCGAGAAAGGTCATCTTAGCCGAAGGTGACCTAAGATGACCCTCTTTTTGGCATATTGCAGGAAGAAAAGTTGGTTTAAACCCATCCACTGGGAAACTAAAGATTGCGACAAAGATCTTAGAAGAAATGCGAACCTACTTGCTGACTGATAACGGGGACAACCTCGAGGTTAAACAAGCTCGAGTTCGAAAGTCTGTTTCTGCAGTAGAAAAAGATCCTTTGTTGCAGAGATCAGCTTTAAGATTGGAATCCTTACCGATTGTCACCAATGTGCTTGACAAAGACAAGGGGCTTGTTTTTTATTACGGTCCCAAAGAACATGTTGTCACAGCAAGAGTGGATAAGCAGAAATAAAAGTTCATGGGAGTAGCGATTCAATCACGATCATGGGATCCGGTTGATTTAAACTCACCTGCCAAGAGAGGAGAGGCAGATAATACATGTGCTTTGAAGGAGTTTTCTTTATGTTCAACGGGTTTTAGCATCGGTTTTTCTGAACCTTGCTATCCTGGGACATCAAAGAAGAAACCTACTCCAAGAAAAAGACCCTACAAGTTAAGAAGAAAACCTATTCCCAATGATCCGAATAAACAGGTGATGGTGATCATTGAAGAAAACAGAGGCATAAAATAACATGATAGCAACAATAAGAGAAAGAATTTAGCTCAAGAAAAGGAACTTGCAGTCACTTCCAACAAGAAATGCCCCAAGGCGGTCCCAAAGGAGGGACTGTCCAGTTAGCAATGAGCATAATTAGTTGGAATTACCAAGCTATTGGACGGTCTAATGGCTTCACGTTTCCCAGGCTTGAGGAAATGCGTAAAAACATTTTCCTGAGTTTATGTTCTCGATGGAGGCAAATAAAAGTAGAGATGAATTAGTGGATTTACAGGAATCGTTGGGGGTATGACAGGGTTTAAAGGGTGAAACCAGAAGGAAGGAGTGAGGGTTTAGTTTTATTTTGGAAGTCGACTGTAAATGTAGATATGTCTTAAGCGGATAAAAATCTTTTGGATCTCCAAATTTAATTTGGAGCCTTCAACTTTCATCTATCGTGCATATATGGAGCACCGCAGATGAAGAACCGAGCTAAAGTATGGGAGAGAATCAGTAGAATTGGCAGTCATAACAAGGAGAGATGGTGCATGATAAGTTTTTCAATGACATTTTGCACAATGGGTAAAAGATTGGTGGGCCTAGACGTGGAGACTCTGTTTTTAAACACTTTGGGGGATATGATAAAGAACTATGATATGACAGAGCTTCCTCATCAATGCAACATGTTCACTTGGGGAGGTATGAGATATAACATGTGGATTCAAAGCAGATTGGAAGAAGCTTTGGTAACTTTGAATGGTTCAAACATTTTCCAGCATCCAACCAAATTTTCTTGGACAAAGGGGGGTCTGATCATCGTCATGTCTTACTAAAGCTCATGGAATGTCAAGAAAAATACAGAGGACAGTTTAGGTTTGATAAACGAATGTTGCATAATCCGGCAGTAAAAGTTACAGTGATTGAGGCTTGGAATAAGCGGACCAGTGGACAAAGCCAAAATGTGGGCGAGAAGCTAAAAGGATGCAGAAAGTCTCATAGTAAATGGAAAAGGAACAACAATTTGAATGTTAGAGATCACATTACTCAGCTGGAAGTGGCTTTGGAAACTGAGCAGTCTGCTATGAGGCCGAGATTCAAGCACCTGGATTATCTGAAAAGTCAACTACTGAGAGCCTATCGAGATGAAGAAATCTTCTGGAAGCAAAGAAGTCAGGAATTCTAGTTAAGAAGTGGAGATAGGAATACCAGATTCTATCATGAATATGTTAAATACAGACAATCGAGGAAGAGATTAGAAAAACTTCTAGATGAAAACGGAATGATGCACATATCTGAGGCAGATAAAGGCTAAGTTGCAAGTGAGTATTTTAAAAAGCTATTCAAGTCTTCCAATCCACAAATCTTTGAATTTTTTTTGAAGGATTTGCTCCGAGAGTCACAGATGAGATGAACAGAGAATTAATCAAAGAGGTATCCAAGGAAGAGGTGAAAGACTCTATTTTCTCTGTCAAAGCGGCTAATGCCCCTGGGCCAGATGGTATGACAGGCTATTTCTTCCAACACTATTGGCATACGGTTGGTGATCAGGTAACACAAGAAGTCAGAAGCTTCTTTGACAATGGATTAATGTCAAACGAATGGAAATACAGTCATCTTTGCTTAATTCCCACAGTGGAAAATCCGGTAACAGTGGCCAACTTGAGACCTATTAGTCTTTGCTCTGTTCTGTATAAAGTGGTGTATAAAGTCTTGGTGAAGAGACTTCAACCTGTTTTAGTCCTTTAGTCTCCGAGACTCAGTCTGCATTTGTAGCTAAAAGACTAATATCATACAATTTTAATCGCACATGAAGTTGTTCATGCGTTGAGAACTCATCCAGAAATATCTGCTGAATTCATGGCAATCAAATCTGATATGTCCAAAGCTTATGATCGAGTTGAGTCAGGCTATGTGTGTGCTTTATTGTTTGCAATGGGCTTCAATGAGAAGTGGATCAAGTGGGTGATGGTTTACTTGTCTTCTGCAACTTTCTTAGTACTAATAAACTATCAACCTTATGCGATGATCCGGCCACAAAGAGGCTTGAGACAGGGGGATCCGCTTTCCCCATTCCTCTTTGTTATATGCACAGAAGGGTTGTCGCATCTCCTGCATATAGCTGAACAGCAAGGCTTATTAACAGGCATCAGTTTTGGAGCGGAAGGACCTTCTATAGACCATCTTCTTTTTGCTGATGAAAGCTTGTATATGTGTAAAGCTTCAAAGGATCAGACTATTGTTCTTAAGTATATCTTGGACAAATATGGCAAGGCAACTGGTCAGGAGATCAATGAACAAAGCACTGAGGAGGCGGCTATGTGGCTTTATGCGCAGACTTGCGACATACAAGAGGAAGTGGAGGAGGAAGTGGAGAGGGGTGTCAGCACGGAAGTCTGAAGAAGACCGAGTTTGTCTTGGGTCAAGTGTAATATTGGGTTTTATTGGTGTAACAAAAGGAAGCTGACGGGTGCTGGTTGGATTCTGAGATCTGAAAATGGTTTCGTTCTGCTGCATGGAAGAAGAGCCTTTTCCACTGAGACTTCAAAAGAAGAAGCGATAGTGCATGTTTTTCTTTGGGCGATAGAAAGCATGATTTCCCATAGGCAGTCAAGGGTTCTCTTTGCGATCGAAGATAAATGGATTGTGGAAGTGAACAATGAAGAAATAAAATGGCCAGCTTTTAGGTCGCAAAGAGAAACGGTACAGAGGGCAATGAGAAGGATAAATGAGTGGCAGTTGATTCTCGGAAAAGTGAGCTGCAACCAGGGAGCCTCAACGATTGCAGCTTCTGTTTCATCTTCGCATCTTCGCCAATCTTATGTAGCTTTTGGTGCACCAGATTGGTTGGATGGGGTACTTGAGACTGAAGCAGCCAGGGAGTAAGCTCAACAATGGCTTCTATATTTCGTTTGTTGCTTGGTCGTGGTTATTGGGCGGGTTGAATGATTTATACTGTCTTGGGCCATGGGATTTATTTTGGTGAAGTTGGTTCATCAGTTTGTAACTGGGCATTGATAGGCTTTTTTTGGGCAATCCTTTCAAATATATATATAAAAACAATTAGTTGACAAAAAACATTTTATTTTACTTTTTTACAAAATTTTAAAAACTCTTAATCTTGTTTAAATCAAATTTATTTTGTATCACAACAAAAAAATTTATATAAATCCATATATGAAGAACAAAAATGTTACAATTAATACAAAATTTAAATCATAATTTTAAAATTTTAAAATTTAAAGGAAAAATTTGCAAATAAAAAATGTAACTCTATATTAAAGAACGAAATAACATTTCTGTAAGTATAGAGGACAAATAAATACCTTAGAATAAAAAGAAAATAAATTAGAGAAGATTTTTCTTTATAGTAGCAAGTGGAGTTAAAAAATAGAGATATATTGGAAATGTTCTAAGATAAAATGACAAGATGAAGTTGAGTTATGTACTCTTGGAGTTGGCCACCATATATGCATAAGGGGAGAGAGAAAACTCGTGCAAACTCATTGGACAACACCAAAAGTAAAAGCAAATAGTGAAAAAGCTCATGATTTAAGGTGTCTCATGGCAATGGTTTAATACCATATTTTCACCTAGCTGGTCCTCTTCTTTTGTTAGAGTTCAACATCTTTTGGTAGTAAGTATATTAGTTTCATTAACAATTTTAATTGTTAGTTTTTGATCATTATAATTTTTTTGCCTTATTTCACTTTAACGTATTTTTTATTTACAAGAAGCAAACAATAAGGACTATTTTTTCGTTGTCGTGATGAAAAAAACACACCAGAAAACTGATAGAACCTATGTCGATCAGTAAGCAAGATTGGTTGCAGAAGCTTATTAAAAGTATGTACAAAAATGCTTGGTACAGTTTGAAGATGCCTGTGAGGAGAATATGACTGCTGAAACTTTTAACCAATGTCAAAAAATGAAATCTATGTGAAGGTAAAGCTTTAACTTTAAAACTGATTCATAAATATTATCTATTGTGTATAAGTTATAGTTAATGTATCGTAGTTAAGGAAAAATGATATTAGGTTTTGCTACGTTGTAAATTATGTTTGGTTTGAATTGTTATTTTGTTCTTACACTTCCAGTGATAGGGTTTACATTGCGTTGACATGATTTAGATAAATGACGAGGTAAATGATAATATATCTTTGTACATAAATGATTCGTAAATTGCAGTAATTAATATGATTGATCATGTTAAACCAAAGAATGAGTCTCACCATCATTCAGCTGTTTAACATCTCACTTCTCCTTTCATCTGTACAAGGCCGTACAGTTCACCTTTCTTGGTATGCAAGCTACTCTTTGAAGTGTGATTCACGGAATGGAGAAGACTGAAGACTCTTCCTTATTTGGTTCATGCAAGAGAATGTCCAGGAAGCTGCAAGGAAGCTTCCTCCCTTCACCTTATCCATTTATAGCTGTTGGGCTGCTTTTGGCAAAAACACTTTTGCTTTTGCTTTTACTTTACACCTTTGTATAGCTGGCTAGAATATTCTTTAGCATATTCCTCTTGCTGTCTTATCTTTATATAGCTGTAAATTGTAAAGCATTAATCAAGCAATGAAATCATTTTCATTCTTCTCATTCTCCAATCTCCCTCTCTCGTTTGCTACTTCTTAAACTCAATCCACTGTACTAATCTCTCTTTGAATCTCTTAATCTATATATTCTTTCATGGTATCAGAGCCTTAGGTCTCTAAAACTGGTGCCAAATCTCTTTACTTTTTTTAAATCTCGTGTTCTTGGTCAGAAACCTCAGTTCTCACCTTAAAACTCCATTAACCTCCACCAAACCTTCATCCGTACACTTTCACCAAAATCATCTCCTTTCTACTTAAGACTCAAACTTTCCTTGTTCTTTAGTCTTTCTAAGAGCATTTAAATACTTATGTGGTTGTTTAAACCTTCAAAGCTGTGAGCTTGGTTCGTTTGTTGTTGCTGTTTGTTCCTCATCCGGTTGAAGCTATCTGCGATGCTGAAGATGGAAGGAAACAAGAATATGTCACTGCCAGTTGTGCTCAAGGGAGCTGACAACTACTTGCTTTGGGCTAGAACTACCAAAGCTGTTTTGGGTGGGAAGAAACTGTGGAAACACATTGAAAGCTCAGTGCCCCCAAG
>KE154576.1:65501-86719 GCA_000411075.1 Sisymbrium irio | reverse complement strand
GGAATACATTGTGTAAATTCTTTTATAACAAACTAATATAATATAATTTTATAATTTTTTTTATTTAACGCATGTTTATAACATTTATTTTTATGGTTTGAATGTCAATTGATTTTTTTTTTGTAAAATTGAAATTAAAAAATATTTTCATTTATATGTTTTTTTTTCGTTTATAGTTTGTCCTTAATAATACTAGTTTTATTTATTTTATTCAATTGTTTATGTGGGACCCGCTTAAATTTTCTGTCGAAATGTCAAGCTGAAAAACAAAAAAAAAGTAAATGGAGTGATTTGTGTGGGTCATACCTTAATTTTATTTTCTTATTAGAATTATTTTTTTTAAGGAGTTTAGTGGGTCCAGCGCATATGTGATCAAAAAAATTTTAAAATATTTATTTAATTAAACTAAAATAGAAGGGTAAAATTGGATTTTCATATTTCATTAAAAGAGAAAGGGCATATGAGACTAAAAAAGGGCATAAAAAATTATAATTTCTTTGAGACTAAAATAGACTTATAACTATTGTATTATGATGTTTCTATAATTTATATCCATTTGACTACAATAACGTTATTATGATGAACTATTGAGATATTGTGATAAAAAAATATTAACAAGAACTATATTTTCTCGGAGTGTGAATGACGAATGGCAAATAAAGAAAAGAAAAGATAGGAGCCATCTCCGACAAAGAAATTCCAGAGAGGCAGACAGATGAAGAAATGTGGAATCTACGAGAGAGAGAGAAAAGAGAGAAGAGAGAACGACTAGCTATTGGATCGGTATATGAAAAGAGATAGCCATTGTAATTAATTGTATTAATCACTTTTTGTTATTATAAATTTATTTTATGCTCTAAATTTTAATCCTTTCAAATACAAGCTCTTCGAGAACAATTTTCGAATAGATATATAAATTTTTAAAATAAAAATAAATATTCAAAATTTGTGAAAATTTTCAAAATTATTTAATAAATTTAAACTGATTAGAAGAAACTTCATAATTTTGATAATTTTTTTAACTGTACAAATTATTTAAAATGAAATATTTTATTTTGTTAAACTCTTTTTTCAATTTATTAACTCTATTTTAATTACTATGTTTTAGAAAATAACATAGAATAGTTACTATAGATTCAGAATTTTATTAGAGCATTTTATTTGGTAACCCTATTTTCATATTTATATTTTAATTTCCATTTGTATCTTTAATTAAGATGTAACAATTTATTCACGCTTTTCTACTCCATCATTATTTTATGAGAGAACATATTCACTTCATCAATAACTCTTATATTTAATTATCATAAATTAAATCAATTCATCTTTAATTTTTCTTTCAAGGCATTGATTTTCTGGTAGAATTATAAGATAGTATTAAATATATTTCAAATTTTGATTTTTAATAATATTTCTTTCTCTTTCGTGAATGTTTTCTTTTTCTTAAAAGTGTAACTAAAATAGGTAAAGAAACTTATTTTTATTTTTTAAATATCACATACCATCCTAAAATATTGTATTTTTATTCATTATTATAAATTGTAGTCTTTTCAAATTAATAATAATATTTATTAAACCTCTAAAATTATATAATCTGAAATTTTATATATTTAATTATACAAAAATTAATCTGATAATCAAAATTTCAATTAATTTTAATAAATGCTAAATCGAGTAATTTAAGAAAAAATAATTCCTAATCATTAATTCAATATGTTCCCTTAACAAATCTAGTGTATATAAAAATCTGCTTTATTTAATTTTAAGACTATAATTTTTAAGTCATATCGTCGAAGCTACTAGTGCTTGGCACTCGGATCTCTAGGCCAGTTTACAAGAAGTGATAAAATCGGACGGTGGAAGCTCACTGACAAAAACAAAATGATGAGGAGATATCTATGAATCTATCATTAGATGTTCCGCGTTGGATCTTCTCTCATGATATCAAATCTGTCCCAACCAAAGGAAATGTTCACTTAAACAAAGAACAAAAATCATTCCTTGTTTCCACAAGAACTCCATCAATGGATGCTTCAACTCAAATCACTTCCGAGAATCCATATCTGGAGATCAGCAACTTCTCCGTCGTAGCTAGCCAAACCCTAAGCTCAACCGCACCTTTGTTCTTTCCAAACAATCCTTTCCTCCATTGTTACTATTTCTCACAACCACCGATTTACGTCGTTCCTCCACCATCAATCTTTGTGTACTATCCTCTTTCGCATGTTAATCAGATAGATTCTATTCAAGAACTGCCTCCTCCTCTCTACTCTCCAAGCCCTAGAGAAGGGATTTTTGGCCCTAGCTGCAGTAAGAAGGTGGGTTGGAGGAGACAGATCAAGCATCAATGCGCATCCAACGATGATCAAAGGACCACTGTCATGCTTCGCCACATACCAAACAGATACACGTACGTGTGTATATATGCTATCATATTTATTTCATAATTCCTTCCTTATATAACTTTAGGTTACCAGAAAAAGGAAAATGCAAAAAACTTTTCGATAAAACAAGACATAATTTAATTTTATGTTGCATGCGGGGATGTTATAATTATGATGCCAATAATTAAGCTTATAATTACAAACATCTGCAGTAGAGAGATGATGATTGAATTCATCGACAAGCAGTGCGAAGAAGCAAACAAAAAGGAGAAAGACGAAGGGTTCTGTGCTTATGATTTCTTTTATCTTCCAATCGATTTCAAGTAAATTTTTGTCGTTATCAACTTTATTATTATTCGTTTTGATTGTGGACGTCTATCGTTGTTCGTTAGTTTCATATATATATATATATATACGCCGAAATGATATGCTATACAAATCTTGGAAATCATAATCGATAACTAATATTTATCGATCCTCTGAACATCATTAAATTACATGAATTATAAAGTACTATAAAAATATAGCAATTCTTTTTTTTTTTTTGCGGTGACTGCATTAGATGTATTGTTGTTCTACCAAATTAACAGTTCAACTAATTTTTTTTTTTTTGTATTAACATAATTAACGGACGAAATTGAATAGGAGTGGGATGAACAAAGGGTATGCTTTTGTGAATTTCATAAACAAAGAAGCAGCGTCAAAGTTTAAGGCTGCATGCAATCACAGGCCATGGTGTCATTTCTTCTCAAGAAAAGTACTCGAAATTGCGTATGCTAGGATTCAGGTTAGTTATCAATTCCTACTTCTTGTATTTATGTATAAATGTAGTATCTTCTATTGATCTTGTTGTAACATTTGTGTGTAGGGCAAAGATGAGTTGGTGAAACATTTCAAACACATGACCTATCCGGCTGAGGCGTACAGTGCGCTCTGTTTCCACCCAGCTCGTAGTGGGCCAGAAGATACGGTTGAAACCATCATTGTTGGTGAATGCACCGAACCATGGGTGGACTTAGATGCATAATGTTATAATGAACAGTGAATGTATGTGTAGACTTACATAGAAAAGGAAAAGACTCACACACCGAACCAAATCCAAGTAAAATCCGAAACGTTTAGTTTTGGATTTGGTTTTTGATGTGTGTGAGTTTTAACTTTTTATTAGTGTTATGTTAAGGTCTACGTTAGCACAAAAAAATGTTAAAGGTCTACATGTTTCTCTTATCCTCTTTATGTTGTGAACTGTTGATATGTATATATATATATATATATCTATGTTGTTTATTTGTTGTGTATTAATAATTATTCTGAATTTAGGTAATGTGGTTGAATTTGGTTGTGAAAAGTTATTTGAGAGAAGATAAATAGACCTCTATGACAAACGGAAAACTTTTAAAAGTATTTAATATTGGAAGGTGAAAAAAAAGGGCTAATCGATATTGTCAGTTTGTCACTGTTATTTTCGTCCGATATTGCCACTGAATTTGTTTAAACATAAAAAATTTTGAGTTACATAAAATTTTGAGTTGTTTTACTTAAACTGAATTTCTTTAGACAAAATCTCCAAACTATCAAGTCTTTTTTTTCTTGAACAAAATAACTTCATTACTAAACAGAGATTAAAGTAGATTTACAGACTATTAAATTAGCGAATGCATTGGCAAACCCATTTACGGCCCCAAGGATAAAACGAAATACAATAGAAATAAACGATAAGAATAATATGTTTGACTAGACACTATGAATCTCTGCAATCGGAGTTTTGGCGTGTAATGATCGGACGAGGTGGAAAGAATCCAACAAGACAACAATTCTTTGAAAATTATGTTCTCAAGCTGAGATGAGAGCTGTTCTGATAGCCAAAGCTTCAGCAGAAAGTGCTGAGTTAACAAATTGGGTACAGGCACTAAATGACGAGCTATCAACTCTTCGATGTTCTTAAAGCACCACCTAAGAGCATCTCTAATCATGACACCCAATTTAATGTTAAAATTACATCAAATTTGGTGTTTAAGTGTACTATTTTATTTTTCATCTCCAACTATAATACCAAATTTCACGTCAAAAAAATTATTCTCTATTATTATATTGTTTTTTTAAAAGTTTAATAAAATTAAAATATTAACTATTAATGATTGATTAGTTATACATTAAAGTCGAATAATTTTCATATTAATTTATATATTTTATAAAAATGTATTAACTTAATTACAATTTTATATTTTTAATATTGAAAAAATATAGAATGATGTTATATGTTTATTTTTAGTTATAAATTTCAACTACTTCATAGTATTACTTTAGTTGTATTATCAAATATAAAGTAAAAAATAGTATTTTAATAGTTAATGTTATGAGAAAATAATATTTTAATGTTTGATGTGATGAATAGTGTTACACTAAATTTAGTGTAGTACTGTTCACACAACACCAAATAATAGTATTTAGTGTAAATTATACCGTTCCATTGGAGTGTTTTTACACCATTTATAGTGTTTTGCCGTCCTATTGGAGATGCTCTAAGCCCGCTATGTTTGGGCTGGATTTCTATGCCACATCAATATTACATGTAATTTGGTCACTCTTTTCATAAATTGCGATTTGAACTTGGCTTACTTGATTAAGAAGGTTTGACGTCAGTTTTTCTTTCTCTTGAGCTTGGTTTCATTTCCTAACTCCGTGTAAGGCTGAGAGCAAGACTTATTTTGCAGGAGTTTGTCTGTTGTTGTAGACACTTTGGTTCCTTGCTTTCCAAACGACCCAGAGGATCTAAGGGATGAGTTCGGCTGCATCGAGGCCAATTGGAGGGAGGATTTTCATACCTCATGTCTCTCTTCATGGAGACTATTGGAGTCAAAATCCACACATGTGGAATTAACAACAAAAACTATTTAAATAAAGAAAAAAGTTTCTTTAATTAGATATTTCCGAAAAAGGTTGTGATTCATATAAGGAGTTAACTACATAAAAAATTAACATTTAAATATACGAACATTTAACAATTAACTTGATGAAATAGTAAAAAGACAGTATCGCATGGCCTAAGGAGGTGGCAGCTCGGACCAATACCAGATAAAACCAAGCTGGTCCGAGTTCAGGATTCTCAGTCCAAGCTAAAGACACTTGGTCCAAGTTCAAGAGTATCTGGTTCGAGCTCAAGCTGTTTAGTCGATACTTTGGTCAGAATTTTCCCCTTCTTCTAATTTGACCATTCTTCTGCATTTCTTTAGCGTAAAAGGAAGTTAAAATTTATATGAAGCAAAGGAATATGGTGTAACCAGCTTGCACCCCACTCTCTGGACTTGTTTGGTCTGAGCTGAAGTCACTTAAGCTATTTTTTAGGCTGTTTGGTCTTGTTTGTTGCTTTTGTAAGCTGTTTTCAAAAATTTATGTATGTTTTGACAAAAATCTGTATCGTTTCAGCAAAGAATGCGTGAAGTTCTCATCATCAATTGGGAGTCTGAGCTGGTAGCCGAACACCAAGCCCAGTCCAAGCTAAAGAGAGTGGAACAGAGCTGAGACATCATTTGTCAAGCTGGCCTGAGCTCATTCTCTCCATATCACTTTGGACTGAGTTGAAATGCCTTAGACCAAGCTGGAGAGAAGAAAGTCTCAGCTCAAAAGCCTGTTACCTTGTCTCCCAGCTGCCATGACTTGTTCTCTGCCTTTACAGACTGTTCTCGACAAATCATGGTGTTTCGACGAAACATCGTGCCATTTTTCGAAGAATAAGTAACATTTTAATCATAAAAAAACAAGAATTCTTACTTATATGAAGCCACAATATCAAAACGAAGTTATACAATGAAGAACCAAATCGGAGGCAGAAAGTAAAGATGGGCCAAGCTGAGAGATAAAACACGGGCCGAGCTGAGTTTCGTCGAAGTTTTTAGAAAATTCTCCAAAGTCGGGGAAAATATGTGGTGAGCATTGTCCCACATCGCTAGATGACTTCTCGAAAAATTTATGTTGACTTGTATACATAGATATATTTGTATTATAATTTATTCATTCAGTTTTCTCCACAACTAGTAACTAGGCCTTAGCTTTCCTTTTGATTACATACTCTTATAAGAAAAATCAAAACCTTATCAATAAAACATCACTTTCTCTTTTTGTATTTTTATTCAAGTCTTTTTTCGATCTTTTCTTTTCTCGAACTTTATTCCAGAAATTTTGGACCTAGTTATAAGTTTACATTTTCTTTCCTAACTTGATTGGGATGAGCTTTGGCTCCCACAGAGACATTAAATCAGAGACACAACGATCTCTCTTCCCGAAGAGGGCCCTTTTCATTGAAAAAAATGTGTATACACTTCGGATTTTTTAGAACTAAGGTTTCTTAAATATAAAATTCTTTTATTTGGACTTGAAGTGCTTCTCAATATAAAGAAACTATAGAATTAGAGTGGTATATCATACATGGAAAGAATTATGTTGCTAAATGATGTGTGACCATCATAATCTGATTAGTTTGGATTCTACTCTTGTGAAAGTAAATTAGTAACACCCCTACCAATGAGCCTCTATTGTCCTCTCACTAGACCCATGAACTGGTCCACCCATGTTTGTTACTCGGAACGTTTACTGGAAGGTTTAAAAGTCATGATATACTGACCACGATACAATCTTCCTAATAAAATACACTCTAAGATGGTAAGGGGATAAGCTTTGCATCCAAGAAACCATGAAGTTTCAAAGATCAAGAATGTGAAGCAAATGGTCACACAGAAGTTCCGGAAGGCTTCCGATTTACAAATGGATCATATGGAGCGTCAAGGGATGCGAAAAGCCATTGGTATACCCAACTCAATGTCCTAGGATATGACACACCTAAAAGACAAATATATTTTGATCAATGGATATTACACACCATGATCAGAAAATAAGATACCCTTTCATAATTCCAAAAATAACAAAAAGACGTATTATTCAAAATGAGATTACAAATTATTCATAGGAAATTCTTGTTGTAAATACTAGAAAAATTAATTGTCTTGAAAATAAAAACATAACTAACAAAGCAACAACCAAGACTAAACTAAATAAATTAAGTTGAACAACTCTTGACTTTATTCTTCAATTTTCGCCACTTTTTTTAAGGCTGCAAGTACAATCATTATTTTGGGCTCTTCTTGAACTTGTAATATGATGAAAATGGTATAGACTTGTTATATATAATGGGTTGAATTTTAAATGTTCTCTTTGTCCAAAACTTCATAAATTGACTAAAATAATCCACCTTGAAGTTGTTAACGAAGTCACTTTGCCTTGATTGTGAAATGTATTTTATTGTGCTTAGCAGAATCATATCAGACCATGCAGTCAACACCTGACTGTTTTTGTGTTTTTTCCTCATTCACACGATACCCATAATGAGATTTCTCGATAGGTCACCCATCATTTGCTTACTCCAACTCAAGTACACTTAACTCTGAAGTTATTTTTGGATGTGCAACCAAAAAAGGAAAGTGCACGTTGACGATATGTAATCAAATAAATTATTCTAACCTCTCACACATATTACAATTCACCTCACTCACAGCATGTAACGTCCTTATTACGAACATATACTAGTTTCTACATGTTTCCAGGTTAGCACTGGGATGACTATCTGATACCACTTGTAACACCCCAACTGTCCTTACCAATGAGCTCATATGTCATCTCACTAAGTTTATGGGCCAGCCCACCCATATTTGATGGTCGGAATGTTACCACATGTATTTGATGATTTAAAAGTCATGATATACTATCCTGCAATCACCACGTGTTTCTTCTCCGTATTTTGTCCTCAGTCACATGATACCACGAATAACTTCCTATTAGGTCACCTATCTTTTAACTACTCTAGCTTGAGCATTGTTTAACCCTTAAATTCTCTCTGGATATGCAACTGCAAATGTAAATACATTTTGATAATATAGATTGTCAAATCACCTTTTTAACCTATTTCACGTAAACTACTATATACTAAAAATCAGGATGTTACAAAATTGTCATGAATTTGATATTAAAGTGCATAATATTTTATTAAACTATTAAATCGATCAGGTTAACTATTTAAATAAAAAAATTAACCAAAATTAGACTGGGTTTAACCAAAATTAAACCAGTTTAACTTTTTGACTGAATCAAATTAACCGAATTTAACCAATATTTTTAATTAAATCAATTTTTTCCCAAAAAACCAAAATTTGATTAATTTAATTTGGTTAAATAAATAAAAATCAAAATTAACCGAAAACCAAATCAATCGAACCGATATTTTGTTCGGTTAATTTCAAAAAAGATTTGGAAACTTTCGGTTAACCAATAACCAAATGACCACCTAAATGTGGTTAACCTAAATTGCATCGCTACTTCGTTCACATAATTAGGCCAAATGCAAACCAAAATATGTTTATCAATGTTTAAATGCAAGCTAAAAACTAAAATATATTTAAAAAAAAAGGATAACTGTACAAAGTTTATACCCATCTGAATTATGGTTTATGTTGTCAAATCCTATTCCATTAAAGATTTGGTCAATGAGGAGTAAGAGTTAGCTTAAAAAGATCATCAAAAACTGAAAGCTAAATCTAAAGAAGAAAATATGAATGACATTACCATAACTTAAAGATCCATTATGTTTTAATTTTGTTTAGTTATTAATAAAAATAACTTTGATTCCATGTTTTTTTGTAGGTTTCCAACCTAATCAAATACTTCTTACAAAAAAAAAATATATATATAAATATGAGAAATAATTGTCCCATTCAGGCTGTGCTGTAGGATTTTGTATTATGTAACATGCTTGTCCACCAAATCCTACATTAAAACTTGAAATTTCATGGAAACCTAAACCAACAATTTCTTTTAACCCATATACATCTAATTCAATGTGCATATCTGATTTTGTTGTCTAAATTCAACCAATAATCTTGTAGAATTGAATCAATCTCTTTACAATTTTTGTTTGATAGTTAAAACAGTTTCTTTTGTGTAGGTAAAAACAACTGCTTTTAATAAGATTGTTTAACGATCTCATGAAAAGAACTGGTTATTCCATATTTGTATATTGTTTCAATTTTCTCAACTATAGAGTTAAACAACTTTTTCTTCCTATCAAATAATTTTAGAAGACTAATTATCGAGTTTCAAGTTCAAATAGTTTTTGAAAATTGTGTGTTTTCACATTTGTCTTTAAGTTTTACACTAACAATTGAATTAATTGTATATATCATGTTTGAAAGTTAAATGGTGGAACTTGAAACGGTGTGTATCGTTTCTCTCTGTTGGTGGTTTTTTATGCATGCAAAGCTTTTTGCAGAGTACTAGTTTTTGACAACTGATCCTAGTTGGGTAATTAGGTTTTGCGTCTACCGAAGTTATACTGTGTATTCCATGTGTAAACCGAGTTTAATCTCAATCAGTTTTGATTCATAATTGTAATTGGATTTATACAAAAATTTACGGTTTAGATTGAGTTAAAACGGTAACCAAATATGAAATATAAACCATAAAAACAAAAGAAAAATATCTATCTAAAAAGTTTTTTAAATTGACTTAATTTGCATAGAAGTATAACATCTTGAAACAAAACTACTACAAATCTTTTCTTTTTAACTACATCGTAAACTAAAATGCACTAGCAATATAAAATGGAAACAAGAAAAGAGAATAGAAAAAATACATAGCGAAACCCTTGTTACAGAAAAATAAAATACATACCAAAAAAGGAAAAAAACAAAATGAAACAAAAAGCAATTTGGACAGCAAATAATCAAAATGGATTTTAAAAAACCAAAAAAAATGAAAACAAATGCTATGGGGAGGAGAGAAGGAGGAGGACGCGCATGTTATCATTACAAGCGCACGTTAAATCCTGTCTTTTGCCCTTTTTCTCTCTAACCAAAAAAAAAAAATTGATCAACCTAGATAAAATACACAGACCTGCGAACACAAAAAAAAAACAAGAAATTGAAGAAAAAAAAACCGCCATAGAAATGATGAAGCAAAGCTCTTCATCGGAGGCAGTGTCATCATCCTCATCGTCCTCTTCATCAACAACAACAACCATCGACCAATCGTCATCGGAGAAACCTCTTTGTTCATCATCGATTTCCCCAGCGGAAGACCATCATGTCGGATCGTGTCGAGACGGAAGCGGAGGTGCGCAAGAGATCGTAGCAATCGATCGAAGAGGTGAATACAAAGCCATGTGTAGATGGACGGTTGAGAACTTTACACGTGTCAAAGCCAAAGCACTGTGGAGCAAGTACTTTGATGTCGGAGGCTACGATTGCCGTCTCCTTGTTTACCCTAGAGGTGACTCTCAGGCTTTACCTGGTTACATCAGTATCTATCTTCAGATCATGGACCCTCGTGGTACGACGTCTTCTCGTTGGGATTGTTTCGCTAGTTACCGTCTCTCTATTGTGAACCATGTTGATGACTCACTCACTATCCATAAAGATTCTTGGCATAGGTTCTCTAGTAAGAAGAAATCTCATGGGTGGTGTGACTTCACGCTTAACTCGAGTGTGTTGGATCCAAAGATGGGTTTTTTATTTAATAATGACTCTTTGCTTGTCACTGCTGATATCTTGATTCTCAATGAGTCTGTGAGCTTTAGTCGTGATAGTAATAATGAGTCTGGGTCTTTGTTTAAAGAGAATTCGATTGCTGGACCAATGCCGGATGTGTTGAGTGGGAAGTTCACTTGGAAAGTAAATAACTTTAGCTTGTTTAAGGAAATGATTAAGACGCAGAAGATTATGAGTCCTGTGTTCCCAGCTGGGGAGTGTAATTTGAGGATTAGTGTGTACCAGAGCGTGGTTAACTCGCAGGAGTACATATCTATGTGTTTGGAGAGTAAAGAGACTGAGAAGACCATGGTTTCGGATAGGAGCTGTTGGTGTTTGTTTAGGATGTCGGCTTTGAATCAGAAGCTTGGGTGTACTCACATGCATAGAGATTCTTATGGGAGGTTTGCTGCTGATAATAAGAGTGGCGATAACACGAGTTTGGGGTGGAATGATTACATGAAGATGTCTGATTTTGTGAATCCTGATTCAGGTTTTTTGCTTGATGACACGGCTGTGTTTAGTACCTCGTTTCATGTTATCAAAGAGTTTAGTAGCTTTACTAAGAATGGTGGGTTGGTTGTGGGAAGAAATAATGGGAGTGGAGCTAGGAAATCAGATGCTCACATGGGGAAATTCACTTGGAGAATTGAGAATTTCACAAGGTTAAAGGATCTTCTCAAGAAGAGGAAGATAACGGGTCTTTGCATTAAAAGTAAAAGGTTTCAAATTGGGAACCGGGATTGTCGACTTATCGTTTATCCCCGAGGTATGTAAGCGGTCTAGATTCACAACATGATTTTATGCTATGTTGTTTGATATGGTAGACAAGAAACCAATGATCGCGGATTCATTATTATGTCTTTTTTTCTTCCTCTTGAGCTGTCTGGTTGCTGCATTTTGTAGTGTTCAATGTCTGAACTGATTGTCTTACTCTTAATGGCTTCAGGACAGTCCCAGCCACCATGTCATCTTTCAGTATTTCTTGAAGTGACTGATTCACGAAGCTCTAGTGATTGGAGCTGTTTTGTTAGCCACAGACTATCGGTTGTGAACCAGAGATTGGAGGAGAAGTCGGTGACAAAGGAATCTCAGAATCGCTACTCGAAAGCTGCAAAGGATTGGGGTTGGCGTGAATTTGTGACACTTACTAGTTTGTTTGATCAAGACTCTGGATTTCTTGTTCAGGATACCGTTGTGTTCTCTGCTGAGGTTCTTATCTTGAAAGAGACATCTATAACGAAAGACTATGTGGAGCCAGAATCAGGTAATTCAGCTTCACAGATTGATAACAGCGTGAAAAGAAGTTCATTTACGTGGAAAGTGGAGAATTTCCTGGCCTTCAAGGAAATAATGGAAACACGAAAGATTTTTAGCAAGTTCTTTCAGGCTGGTGGATGTGAACTCCGGATTGGTGAGTAGTTTTTCTTTTCCTCATCTCCTATCTTTGATTATTGGTGTTTACGAAATCCAGTTGGTTCATGTTTGCCTTGTATAACGCAGGTGTATACGAGTCCTTTGACACCATATGCATATATTTAGAGAGTGATCAATCCGCGGGTACAGATGTGGACAATAACTTCTGGGTTAAGTACAAAATGGGTATTCTGAACCAAAAGAATCCGGCCAAAAGTGTGTGGAAGGAGTCATCTATCTGTACCAAGACATGGAATAACTCCGTCCTACAGTTTATGAAAGTGTCTGACATGTTGGAGGCAGATGCTGGGTTTCTTGTGCGTGATACTGTTGTTTTTGTGTGTGAAATATTGGATTGTTGCCCGTGGTTTGAATTTTCAGACTTAGAGGTTAGTTTATGCTTCATTTATTCTTTGAACAATATAGTACATGTTCTTTCCTGTAATCTTCTGCATTATGGAGTTGTTCCTTCTTTGACGCACACTTGGAGACTTTTTAATGTTATTAATCTCACGTTATGGATTTTCCCAGGTATTGGCTTCAGATGATGACCAAGATGCCTTAACCACTGATCCTGATGAAATTATTGATTCTGAGGAAAGTGAGGGCCTAAGTGGAGACGAGGAAGACACCTTCCGAGATTTTCTCTCCCAAGCTGGATTTCATCTCACGTTTGGTGAGAATCCTTCACAGCCCCAGGTCACTCTTCGAGAGAAGCTGCTAATGGATGCGGGTGCAATTGCTGGGTTTCTTACTGGATTGCGTGTTTATCTTGACGACCCTACTAAAGTAAAGCGTTTACTTCTTCCCACTAAAATATCTTGTAATGATAGAAGCAAGCTAACAAAGAGTGATGAATCTTCACCCAGCCTGATGAATTTGCTGATGGGTGTTAAAGTTCTACAGCAAGCAATTATTGATTTACTTCTAGATATCATGGTCGAGTGTTGCCAACCTTCTGAGGAGGAAGGCTCACATTCTGAGCCTTCTTTATTGGACTCAAAGACAGATGGCTGCGTGGCTTCAACTTCATCGGAGGCAACTAGGGAAAATGGAGCAGCAGAACCTTCACAACATCTCGTTGACGAGAGATTTAAATCTGATGCAGATGCTACTACTCTCAGTACCTCAGCTGTACAAAGCTTTGAGATGAATGGGATCGATATGCTTGAGAAAGCCCTTGCAATAGAACCTGTTTCTCCTCCTGAAACATACGCTGAGCAGTCTTCTGATGCTTCGGTCCAATCAAAGGTGGGTTCTCTTACTGCGGAAACCTATTTGAAGCTTTGTTCTTGCAACTCTTTTTTTTTTCTGATGTGTAAAATTTTTTGGTTTTCAGACGAAGTGGCCAGAACAATCTGAGGAGCTATTGGGACTGATTGTTAACTCGCTGAAAACTCTTGATTCGGCTGTTCCACAAGGTTGTCCAGAGCCTAGACGGCGACCACACTCTGCTCAAAAGATTGCCCTTGTTTTAGACAGAGCGCCCAAACATTTGCAACCAGATTTAGTTAGTCTGGTTCCCAAATTGGTTGAGCACTCGGAGCATCCACTAGCTGCTTATGCACTTATTGAACGACTTCAAAAGCCTGAAGCTGAACCAGCATTGCGTGAACCAGTAAGTTGTCTCTGTATAGCCTTTCCTTCCCTTGTTATGAGTTTGAGGCATAGATGGCTTGAAAAGTGTCAGTTCAATTTATAAACTAAAACGTTATATATCTCAACCATCTGACGTTTTTCTGTGGCACAGGTATACAACGCTCTTAGCCAGTTAGATTGTGACAGTGAAGTGTGGGAGCACATTCTACTTCAGTCATTTGAGCTTCTGAGTGACTCAAATGAGGAAAGTCTTGTGGCGGCCATTCATTTCATATTTAAAACTGCCTCCCAGTGCCAACACCTACCCGAGGCGGTAAGCATTCCGTGTTTCACGTTTCCTTGTTTGTTGCGATTAAATGTTTTCCTAATCTTAGCTAACCTAAAATTTCCCTTATACAGGTAAGGTCAGTCCGCGAGCGGCTAAAAAGTCTGGGTGCTGATGTTTCTGTTTGCGTCCTTGAATATTTGAGTAAAACTGTACACAGTTCGGCTGAAATTGCCGAAATGATACTTAAGGACATCAACTGTGACGACAGTTTAGGTGGCAATTTTGTGACATTACCTTGCGGGCCTTTTCTGATTGGTGAAAATGAGACTACCTCTGAAATGGCGGATTTGATGGATGAGCACGAATTCTATGCAAATAGACAATTTTTTGATGTCTACATTCTGCTGGAAATGTTGTCCATATCGTGCTTAGCTGTGGAGGCATCTCAAACATTCGAAAGAGCTGTTGCTCGTGGAGCCATCGTTGCGCAGTCTGTTGCTATGGTCCTTGAAAAAAGACGTGTTCAGGGCCCAAATCTGAGTGCTATAAGTGGGGATCCTGTATTGGAGGGAGAAGCCAGTGAGGAACAAGCCGCTGGAGGGATTGAGTTCAGGGCGATCCTTAATCTTGCGGAGACATTAGCTCATTCTAGAGATCCTCAAGTGAGGGGATTTGTGAAAATGCTATACACAATATTA
Organism: Sisymbrium irio; assembly: GCA_000411075.1. Lineage (NCBI taxonomy): Eukaryota > Viridiplantae > Streptophyta > Magnoliopsida > Brassicales > Brassicaceae > Sisymbrium > Sisymbrium irio. The sequence goes on along the minus strand of KE154576.1, from coordinate 71,784 downwards.
TTCAAATGGTTTCCTGATCAGCCCTTTAGAGTTCAAATACTGAGGCGACTTGTAGATAGATTCACCAGCCCAACGAGTAGCAGCAATGAGTTAGATTTGGAGTTGGAGGTTCTTGCTATTCTGATTTTTCAGGAGCAAGAGGTTGCGAGGCCCGTATTAGCGATGCTGAAAAAGATTGTAGAACATGCAAACATTGACAGGGCCGCTCTGTGGCACCAACTGCGTGCAAACAAGGAAGAGCTTGTCAGGTTGAAGGAAGAAAAGAAGGCAGATATTCAAACTCTGACAAAGGAGAAATCTAGCATCTCACAAAAATTAAGTGAATCTGAAGCTGCTAACTCGCGTCTTAAGGTACGTGATTACTTCATTTTGTCTGCTGCGACTATGCTGGAGGTTTTTGGCGTTCTGTGATTATTTAGCTTATTAATACTGTTTATCAAATGGTAGTCTGAAATGAAAGCTGAGACGGATCGGTTTGCTCGGGAAAAGAAGGATCTGGTAGAACAGTTTCGGGATGTGGAGAGTCAGCTTGAATGGATTCGATCAGAACGTCAAGATGAGATAGCTAAGCTCTCGTCTGAGAAGAAAACTCTTCTGGATCGCCTTCACGAGGCAGAAACGCAACTTTCTTTGCTAAAAACCCGAAAGCGTGATGAACTTAAGGTACGTACTTAAAACAAGATATGGAGCATATGCATACAGATAATGAATAATGTGATCAGATCTTATATTACAGTCATCTTGCTTATCTCTTTTCCTCTATTGTATTTGGTCAAGACTCTGAATTGTATTGTTCACTTAACAAGATGCCATTTTCTTTGTGAATAAAACAGAAGGTAGGGAAAGAGAAAACTGCTCTAACCGAGAAGCTAAAGGTAACAGAGGCAGCCCGGAAAAGATTTGAAGAAGAACTAAAACGGTATGCCACAGAGAATGTAACGCGTGAAGAACTCCGCAAGTCACTTGAGGATGAAGTCAGGCGACTGACACAGACAGTTGGGCAAACAAAAGAAGAGAAACGAGAGAAAGAAGATCAGATTGCTCGGTGTGAAGCTTACATTGATGGAATGGAATCCAAACTCCAAGCTTGCCAGGTTTGATTAAGACAAATCAGATTTATATTTCTTTAAATCTTTTTTTCTCCGTTTAGTGTTCATTAAACTCTTTTTATCCGATTTTTTTCAACAGCAATACATTCACACGTTAGAATCCTCACTTCGAGAAGAGATTTCAAGACATGCGCCACTATACGGTGCCAATTTAGAGTCTCTATCGATGAAGGAACTTGATACAATAGCTCGGATCCATGAGGAAGGGCTAAGACAGATCCATGCCCTTCAACAACGTAAGGGAAATGGTTTGCCACATGGTCTCCCACACGGTCACACCCTTTACCCGACTACACCACCTCAGCTTCCTCCGATGCCGATTGGTTTGCCACCTCAGCTTCTTCCTAATGGTTCAGGGGTTCACTCAAACGGACATGTTAACGGTTCGGTCAGGCCTTGGTTTAGCCACCACACCTAAAAAACAAATACATCTTTTTTTCATAGGAAGACTACAAGAAAAGAATGGCCTCTTGAGTTTGTTTTTGGGAGGTAAATCAATCAATCAACATCATCAATGTTTAGTTTTCCATATATATTTATTTTTGTCTGAGATTTTCCGAGGGGCTTTTTCGGCTGCTAGAACCATTGGGGGAGATCAAAGTAGAAGATGAATAAAAAAAAAGAGAGATACAGATGCACAAAGTTGTTTGTGAAAGAAATATATTGTAAAAGCTGTTATGCCAATGGAACTAACAGTTGCAAGAGTGCCTTATGCTTCACTTTTTGGCTGATTCTTTCATATTTCGGGTCGTGGATAATAACACGCAAGTTGGTTAAAAGGTATAACTTGAGAACAACATTGGGTTAATCATTTCTTGTCTTTCTTAGGATAAGGCAGAAATGCTTTACTGATCATTCATCTGATGCAGTGCCTAAAGCATCTTAGGTGCTTCTGCATTTTGTAACTCTTTCTTTGGCGACCGGTTCAGAGGTTCAAATAGAATAGAAACCGAAAACGAAATAACTCGGTTTGGTTGGTCAGTACGAGAACTGATAGATATATGGAGCTGTTATTAAACGACTTCAAATCTGGAAAATTCATAATTCAGGAGTAAACCCTTTTATTCACATCTTTTATTTGATCTACCAAAATTTACCACAAAATTTGTAAAAAAAGTAAAATATTGATATTATTAGATTTATCAAAGTAATCTAAAAAGTTAATTATTGTGTTTATGATTTAAGGTTTAAGATTTAGGGTTTAAAATTTAAGTTTTAAACTAAAAATATAAGATTCAGAGTTTAGTTTAGAATTTAGGTTTTTGGGTTTAGGGTTGTGGAGTTAGAGTTTAAAGTTAAGAATTTTAGATTTAGAATTTAAAGTTTTTGATTTAGGATTTTGCTTTGGGTATAGTGTAATTCCATAGTTAAAAAACGTCATTTTTCCCTCAGCGTATCACAAGTTTACCCGATCAAATATAAAAGGTCAAAAAAGTACAAAATGGTAAATATATGATAATTGCCTAGCATCACATAATATATAGAAAATCCACCGACGCTTACAAGTATTTCGGAAGTCTTTAACAACTTCTCGAGCACGCTATTCTCCCCTCTCTTCATATATATATATATATATATAGCAGATTTCATTTAACGAAAAAATCGAGACTAAACAGTCATGATATCAGACGATTCAGACTTAGTTCACAAAAGACGGCGGCTGGATTCTTCTTCCATAATTGGAGATATCCCAAACCCTAATGGCGAGGGTTCATCTAAAGTCGTCCAGTTTGTGGACGGTGTCATCTACAGATTGTACTTTAAGGGTTTGGTGAGTGACCAAACCATGACGGACGGTCGAGAAAGTACGGTCGGATATGGGATCGCTATGTGCGACGAGGCTGATAATTTGTTGTATGAAATTAAAGAATCATTCAAAGATGACAAGACTAACAGTAGAGAAGTTGAGATTAGGGCATTGATTCATGGATTAAGTGAAGCCTTCAAGTTAGGGATCAGACATGTCAGGATTTTTTGCGATGAATATCCGACATTTCAACTCGTAAGTGTTTTGCTTTATTTGTCAGTAAGAGTCCTTTCTATTGGTAAATCTTCATTGGACTTTCTGAATCTTGTTTCAGTTTTTATGACCATTCGACGAAGGGACCAAATTGTTTGATACCTTTTACTCATGTTGTGAACCAATTATCCGTTAAAATATTTCACCACCTTGCTAGCTCAAGTAAATGTAGGGTTTTATGATTTTCTTGTGTTGGGTTTTATGAGATGGAATCTGATTTTAATGTAGATAACTGGTGGCGAGCCTACGGAAGACAGATTGCGGCAGCTTGTGAAAGAAGTCCATCACCTAAAAGAAAAAATGGCTTCATGTGAACCTCTTATGGTTGCACGGAACGATATTAAGTTTGCCTTTAAACTTGCAAGAGAAGCAACAGTTTCTCAAAGCAGCAGCGTTAAGGAAGCACACGGAGAAATTTGTGCCATCTGTCTTGAAGAAATCGATGCTGAGCAGATGTTCTTCACTGACAAATGCCATCACCGTTGTTGCTTTTCTTGTGTGCAACAGTACGTGGAAGTGGAGCTGCTTAGCGGAATGCTGCCCACATGCCTTGATGAAGGATGCAAGTTAAAGCTGACTCCTGAAAGCTGTAGCAAGATTTTAGAACCTAGAATGATTGAGATGTGGAAACAAAAGATGCTAGAAGATTTGATTCCCGTTGCAGAGAGAATCTATTGCCCATATCCAAACTGCTCAATGTTGATGTCCAGATCGGAGCTTTCGAGCTCTGATGACTTAGACCAGTCCAATGTTAGGAGATGTGTCAAGTGCCATGAACTCTTTTGCATTGATTGCAAAGTACCATCTCATACTGATTTGTCCTGTGCTGATTACCAGAAACTTCACCCTGACCTTCTAGTTGGTGACATGAAGCTAAAGTCTATAGCAAAACTCAACGGGTGGCGTCAATGTGGCCAGTGTAGGCACTTGATTGAACTTTCTGAAGGCTGCAAGCACATGAGGTGCAGGTATATGTGTAGCTTGTTTGATTCACTTCATATGAATAGCTCTTTTGTTTCATAATACATGGTAATCCGGATTAAAGCCCAACGGACCACACCAACAACGAAACTATTCCAAGTGAATATGGAATCGAGGAACGAGAGAGTTTACGTTTGCCTCTTAACTATCACTCAACGAGTCTTAGATTAATTGTTTCTTTACAAAAAAAAAAATCTTTGTGTTTTTTGTAGATGTGGACATGAGTTTTGCTATAAATGTGGTTTTGAATGGAAGGAAGACGAAGAGACGAGCCCTTCTTGTTGCCGTAGTGATGATGATACTGATGATCATGTTGATGGTGACACATGGTTGTAGCGATGATGATGGCAATAACAATAAGGATGATTATGACAAGGATATCGAGAACAATAGCAAGAGTGACGATGATAGTCATAGCTGTGATGGTGGCAGCAAGAGCGACAGCAAAATGACAGCATTAGCAATAATAACAGCAACCAGGACAGCAATGACGACAAAATTAGTGTTCAGATAACTAAGTTAGAATTCACTCTTTTTTTTTTTGGGTCTCCACAGATCTTAAATTTTAATATATTTTATTAATCTAAGAGCATTTCCAATAATAAATCTCTTAAAATAGAGTTATTATGAATTTTGTATTATTTTACTATGATTTTATAATTTAATTAAATTAAAAAAACTTTAACTAATAAGAAAATGACATGTCATCATAAATTCTAAAAATAAATCTTTAAAAATTCTATTTTTAGAGGCATTCTTATTTTTTTCTCATAATTAAAAAAAAATAATTAAAATTTTTTTTAGAACCCACAATTGGAAGTGGTCAACATTAAAAATAATTAAAATTAAAATGCTTTATTGCATGCAAAAACCTACAAGATTCTGTTAAACGATAATTGAGTTTCATTTAACAGCTACCATCGTTCGATTAGGATAAATACCATCTGTCAAATAATAAGCCAAATGATACTCGTGTCCGTTGACAATGTAATTCACTTTTGGAGCTCGACCTTCCAATATATCATCAAAAACTGGTGACCGATCAAGAACATTAATATCGTTTAATGTACCTGGAGGTCCAAAAAACGCGTGCCATATCCAGAGATCTTGTGAAGATACAGCCTCTAAAACGATTGTTGGTTTTCCTGATCCACGTGTGTATTGACCTTTCCACGCGGTGGGGCAATTCTTCCACTCTCAATGCATACAATCAATGCTTCCTATCATCCCGGGAAATCCACGTATCTCTCCAATATCGAGTAGTCGTTGAAGATCTTCTGGTGTGGGTCTTCTTAGGTACTCTTCTCCAAATAAATTTATGATTTCTTCAACAAAATTTTCAAAGCATAAAAATGAAGTGGTCTCACCAGTTCGGAGGTTCTCGTCAAGCTCATCAGCTGGACAACCATATGCCAACATACGAATTGCTGTTGTTGCCTTTTGTAGTGTAGAGTGACCGAGCCTTCCGGTAGCATCTCTTCTTTGTTGAAAGAATGGTACTTCATTGGAGAGTCGATCGACAATACGCATGAACACGTGCTTGTTCATTCTAAAACGGCGCCGAAATATATGAGGAGGGTAAGTTGGATTTGCACTAAAATAATCGTTTCATAAACGGACGTTTCCTTCTTCACGTTGTCTTTCAATGTAGGATCCAAAGGTTACTCATTGAAACCAACGAGTGATTCCACAGCTACAAACAGGCCATGCTCACATAAATGTCGTCATAACTCACAATTCAATTCCATTTCACAAGTAATCACGATCGATGAATAGTCACAGTTCAATTCCATTTCACAAGCAATCATGATCGATCAACAGTCAGTCTATCAAGGAACAGCATAACTCACCATTGACGATTAAAAACACGAAAGGGCATGATCACATGAACAATTCAACCGAAAATCAAATCCCCAATTGAAAATCGAAGACTCGCAAAAGGATACATACCAGTGAAAGGTTTGCATTTAAGAGATGGATCGAGCTGATTACACCACCGAAGACGACAAGACTTGCCTGACCGACCAGGAATACTCCGACCAATCAAGCTCCAATTCCTCGGTCCAAACTTCTCAACAAGACGTCCTCCTCCGGAGACCATGGCCCATTGACTCGCTCTCTCCCTCCCCTCCAGCTCGTCCCTTCCCCAACGAACCTCGTCGCATCTTCTTCT
>KE154576.1:45874-65308 GCA_000411075.1 Sisymbrium irio | reverse complement strand
AAACACGAAAGGGCATGATCACATGAACAATTCAACCGAAAATCAAATCCCCAATTGAAAATCGAAGACTCGCAAAAGGATACATACCAGTGAAAGGTTTGCATTTAAGAGATGGATCGAGCTGATTACACCACCGAAGACGACAAGACTTGCCTGACCGACCAGGAATACTCCGACCAATCAAGCTCCAATTCCTCGGTCCAAACTTCTCAACAAGACGTCCTCCTCCGGAGACCATGGCCCATTGACTCGCTCTCTCCCTCCCCTCCAGCTCGTCCCTTCCCCAACGAACCTCGTCGCATCTTCTTCTCCCTCACCGTCACCACCATCGCCAACTCCTCTGCCATCCGTTAAAGCCTCTTCAATCTCCCTTAACTCCGGCGTCTCCGATCGTCTCCAAATCTCTCCCTCCATTTCGCTTCCTCTCTCTCTCTCACCTACGAGATTAACTGTGAAGCGTTGGTCTCTCTCGTTGGTGTCGATTTGGAGGAGGAAGAGAAACAAAACTAATCGGAGAAAACAAAAGAGTGAAGAAGAGAGATGAGGTCTAATAAAGAAGTGACACGTGAGGGGTGTCTAACATTTCTCTTTTTAACACCGGTTCTATCATTTTTTCTCATTTTTGATTTATTTTTTACCCTTTTTTTTTTAGTAACCTCCCTTAAGCACCATGGATGGAGATGGTCTAATGGATATATGTTTTAAGCTCTATATATGTGCTTGCTTGTGAGCCAAAGCTCCTATTCTAAATAAGAGAACCCGTTTATTGCACGTACAATAACCTAATGGATATATATCATGTGATTTTTATTTCGCAATCATAAACTTATAATAGGACAAACATGAATTCATATTGGAGTCAGAGATATCCGGCCTCATTTTATCTCCACAGAAAGATTTAGAGAGATAATCGGTCATTGCTTTCATTAACCTTATGGTACTTGATTGCACTTATTGAAGGCTGCAACCACATGATGTGAAGGTATATATGTATATATGTGTAGCTTGATTGATCTACTTCATATAAATGGTAATCCGGATTAAATACGAGAAAGTGAAGTCCTCATCATTAGCTCTACGGCGAGATTTGGGTTGCTGAATACGAATAACTTGATTTCCTTGGGAGAAATTGGGTCTGCTGACCATAATAAAGAACAAAATTAAGAGAATAGCTATAAAACAATTTGGCTATAATATTTTTATAATAAATATTATATTAACCTTTATTTATAATACCGTGTCTGCAATTAAAATATGTGAGATTGTAGAAATTTTCTAAAATGAAAATTGGAATAGTTTGCTATGCATCGTAGCCAATGAGTTTCAAATTTTAGTTTCATAAAAATTTGGGGATTCAGATGTGAAGTTCTGTCATCGGATGTTTTGACGATGGATCTATTTCTTGTCAATTAGAGGTGGAGGAGAAAAAGTGGTGGGGATTCAAGGTGGAAAAAACATGTTGCGTCCATTCAAGACAGATGAAAGATGTGCACTGTGGAATCGAGGCGAAGAAGACAAATTTTCACGGAGGATGGAAGTTGAACTGTGCGTTGATTTGGTTAGTTCGTTTAAAGAGTTTGACAATAGGTTTACAGGCAAAAGTTAGAATTGTGATCTGTGAATACTCTATTGGATGGCCTTTCCATTTGACATTCACACTATTTGTGAATACTCCATTGTATTCGATAAATAGAGATACCATGGTAGACTACAATTTAGAATTATTAATATTTTGTTAAGAGTGGATTATATACTATTTTGTGCAAATATTAAAGAAAAGGGTGGTGGGATGAATCCCCTAGTGTTAACGAACAGCATTGAAGCATATTAACACTATTAAACATAGAAATGTTCTTATAAGAGATAATATTTCCATATACATCTCTATTCTGTTTTTTTTTTATGGTGTAGCTGATACATCCAGATCAATATCGTCTAGTGGTACACACATTGAATACTAATCTATTCATGTTTGTGCATTGAGGAATAAAACTTCTATGTATGTGTTAAAATTTTCTTTTTACTAATATATTTGTGTGTTGCAGGAGGTGTCAAGCGTCAACGGTATCTTCTTGAGTCGTTATACTGTTGACTTGGCATCTGATAGTAATTCCACTCCCAGGAAACGTAACAGGTGAACCAAATATTAATTCCACTTGCAGTAGATGAGACGTGGTGAGACTAGTCGAATGGAACCACTACTTTTACGAATAATAATTCCACCTAAGGTAGATGGAATTAATATTTTCCTCACAAATGGTTCAGCCACTGTTAGATTACTCACCTTCTCCAACACAAAAGTGTTCCACTCTTCATCCATTTTATATCGAAGCTAAACAGATTAGTAATCTTAAAAAAAAAGTTGTGTCAGATAGAATTACTAGTTCACGTAGCTAACATCTAAAGCTTTATTTAAAATATAAATTCTAATTGTTCTAATTAGATTTTATATTATGTTTTGAATATATAAAATCGTATGATTGCCATTTATCAGATAAAGTGTTACTTAAACCATAATTTAACAAAGTGAAACATGATTTTTTATTATAATACAATAAAATTATATATCTGTATTAAGAGATCCAACCCTAAAGATTTTTCTTTTTTTGTTAATTTGATAATATCTTGTTAAGCATGATGTTATAATAAAGATTTAATAGACTATGATTTTGGATTTTGTGTGTAGAAATTCTAGAAACTATTTATGACATGTTATTTCTATCTGTATTTTCTGTAATCACCTGACGTCACATTTATTTGTTTTTTGACGCGATGCGCATATAATCAAATGAAGGGCAAAAACGAAGTTTCCATCTAGTCGATGGCTATATCCTTAATTCTTTTTTGTGTAAGTGCTATATTCTTAATTTTGAGCTTCAATATAATTATTCATTAATTTAATCCTTTTTCGGAGTTAGCAATCAAACTTATATTTACTAGGATAAATTTGAAGGCTCGTGAAAACTTGACACCTCGTAGACCTTCTGGGTGGGAGAGTCTCTAAAAGTTGAAAATTAATTATTTTAAAAAAAAAATTAATCAGAAAACAACAATCATTGTTAGAGAGTCTCTCACAATTTTTGTGATTCTCTTAAATAAAAAACTGTTTATATATTTTTTTAATTAAATGATCCTTCTAGAAGATAGAAAAGGCAAACTCGAATAATCTTTCTAGTTACTTCGTTCTTTATCTCTATTTAACAGTATCTACGTATTATTACATATATATATATATATATAATAATACTTTAATAATGAGAATTTCTTTTGGACACTATACTCTCAAATCATCTGCATTGCTGAGAGATTATTAAAATCTCTAAGAAAATATAATTTCAAGTTATTATTCAAAAAACTTAAAAAAGAAAAAAAAATCCAATTAGAAAGCAATAGCTACTATTTGGGAGTCAAATTTTTATTTATGAATATCTTAAATGAGAGACTATTTCTGTTTTTCCTTATTATTAATACTATAATAGTGAAAATTTCCTTGGGAGATTATAACTGCAGATGATTTAAGGGCATTCTAGAGTATTTCCAATATCAGAAAACTTTTGTTAATTTCTCAAAATATAGTATTAATATTTCTCATGCAATTTAATGAAATTAATAAAAATTTAAATTATAAATAAAAATTAAATGTATATGGCAACCGAGCTTTAAACCGAGGTTTTAAAGTTTCTCAAATAAAACATATTTTTCTATCTTTCCTTTTTCTAATGTTATATTATCTTTATTTTTAGAGACTTACTCACATAATATGGAAAAATCGAAAATGTGTATTGTCTCTCTTCAAAATATCTACGTATTTAAATATTAAAAAACAGTGAGAGAGAGAGAAATCAGAAACGATTCTCGATATAGATATTTTGAAAAAAAGTTTAAAAGTGTTCAAGACATTATTTTTACTGGTTTAATTTATTTTTAAAATTTAATTTTATTAATTACATAACTAAATAAAATAAGAATATTTATATTTTACTATTTAGATACCCATTTTAAGTCTCTATCCTATGGAATTGGCCTGAATTGTAATTGTTTTAAATTAAAAAATTTTTTTTTTGTGGGTTGTAACTATTATTAGCTATTGAATTTTAGTTGGAAAAAAAGAGGGAGAACTAGGTAGAAAATAATATATAATCATATAATTAGATAGATAGTTAAAAAAATATATGAAATTTGTTTATTTGTCATATCGGATGGTGTCAGATGGTAAGCAAATACTCTTTATCTTCTTCTTATTAAAACAATGGGAATGAAGAATAAATTATTCAACTGTTGGGCTTTTCAGATAAATAGGTCTTCTTGTTTGCTATCTTTCATAACATTTGTTTTTTATTAATTTATATCTGATTGTGATTGGCAATCCTTTATTGTTTCGGTAAACTGACCGTTTATGGTTATTTAATCTCTTTTATATTTTTAAGAAGTATTTTTGATTTTTTTACTATTTCTCTCTTTTTCATTTTACTTATAATTACACAAATCTAAAATTTAATAAACTATCAATTGATATATTTGACTAAGAATATACATTCAATTTTTCTATTATTTATTCTAGAAGAAAGATAAAGAGGTGAGCAAAAAAAGTAAGAGAACGGGTTAAGGAGTGGACTGGAGAAATGACCTAAGACCATCTTCAATGATCAAAACTCATTATGATTTCTAATGAATAATTTAATTGTAAATTTTGAATTTTAGAACCTCTTTAAATATAATTAGTTTTGTCATGGTCTAATGACAGAACTCCTTTGAAGTTTAAAAAAAATAAATTTTAACTTTAAAAATTGAATTATTAAGTATAAGTTTTATAAAACTTATAAATTACGAGATTTCATAAAATTTAAACAAATAAGACATAAAACATATTGGAATAGAAATACAAAGTTAGAAATAAACATTTTAAACAAACATGAAAAAAACTTTAAATAAACATGACATAAAAGCATATTAAAAATAGAAATACGAATCATAAATAAATAAATAAACTGATTAGTTATAATTTTGATTTGTGCCAAATTTTTGTCATACATTCTCAACCAAATCTGCTTTCAATTGTTGAGGAATTGTTTCATCACGAAGTCGATTATAAATGCTCATCTGTGAGATAATAAGCCAAATGGTACTCATGTATGTTGATAATATAATTTACTTTTGGAGCTCGACCTTGTAATATATCATCAAAAACTGGTGATCGATCAAGAATTGATATCTTTATTATTATAAAACCAAAAGAGTTAATATTACTCAAAGGAGCGCACGTCATAACTGCCACTTTTTGGTAAAAAATAATCATCCATGCCACAAGATGATCACAATGCCACCCATATAAGGAAATACCAGAAATACCCTTAATAAAATGAATTATTAATTTTTTGAAAAAAAAATAGAAAAAAAAAGCAAAGGGTTCTGAGAAAAAAGAGAAAAAAAAATGTAAACTTAGTAAAAAAAAAGACTGCAGGTTGGTGTCGTGTCTCTCTTCCTCCTCTTCTCTTGCTCCTCTTCGTCTTCCACAGATCGTCGGCCAATCATCACGAGCTTATATCGTCGGCCGACCATGGACTCCACTACATCGACTCTGTCCTCTACCATTCCTCAGCCATTTCTCAAAAAAAAAAAATCTGATTTTTTCATAGATTCATAAAATAAACGAAAATTAGGGTTTATGTATTCAAAATTGATTGGTAATTATGTTAAATGTGACGATTAGGTATTTGCGTTGACAAACTATTGAACATATTGGTTGAATTTCAAGTAATTTCGAATCCACAACTCGAATTTCAAGTTTACCTAAATCCCTAAATCGATTTGATCCTATTTCAAATCTGCAGAAATAGTACAACTGGAACTAATGATTATACTAAGATAAATATTACAAAAATATAACAACTGGTACAAATGGTATAACTATGGCAACTTGTATAATTTGTAATTGTATTTTATTTCATTATATTTACAAATAGGCGATAAAAAAACAACCACATAAATATACATTTAGACTATAGAGCACCAATGGATTTTAAAAGAGCATGAACGGATTTTTAAAAAGCATGAATGGATTTTGACTAAGTACAACTATAGACATATATACATTTCACCAAGTTTGTCTGGATTTACTTGTGTTTTATTTGTACCATCATATAATATCTCATCCTAAGGTTCAACTATAAATACATAATAGCCCGAGAAAATACAACTGTGTACATGATTGTTCAACTAGGTACAAGTAAGACTATATATATGTGTGTGTTTGTATTCAATAAAAATAAAAATGATAAATCGAAGTTTATAAGGATTCTAAAAATATAATGAACTATAAAGAAATAATTTTAAATGCATAAAAGAAAAATTTATCATTTTCATAATATATAATATCGATTTCACATAAATCATCTTTATAGTATAAGGAAGACTTGTAAGTGGTAACCTTTCTTATGAAGCAAAAGATGTAAAAATTATGATATTGTTCAAATTGTATTATGAAAACCCCGTAAATGATAATTAATAGTGAAAAAAGATGTGTCCAACAAGAATATAATATCACATGGTAATGTTCAACTAGAAATATACAAAAACTGAGAAAATACAACTATGTAGATGAAAGTACAATTGTACATCTATAGATAACTATGTATATTACACATATACATACACGTGAGATTTAAGATTTTTTTTTTTTAAATAAAAAATTGCGGAGCACGTTTTCAATCTTATGAATGTGTTTTCCGATTTTTTGTTTGTTTATTTGTTCATAGTTGTATCTAATTGTTCTAGTTGTACTAATTTATTTTTGTGTTATTAGTTCATAAAAAATTAATTATTATGAAAACTTCGTAAATGATAATTAATAGTAGAAAATAATGTGTCCAACTATACAATCATATCCCATCGTAAGATTCAGCTACAAATATATAAAAAACCAAAAAAATACAATTATGTATATGAACGTACAGCTGGCCATTTAGGGACAACTATGTGTTAAAAATTCAAATGTCATGATTTTATGTGGAATTCTAAGGTGGTTTAATTAAAATCACCACAACTTGCCTAATTCACCCAAAATCTTCCAAAAACTCAATAAAAATCAAATCACCTTAATTACTCTTAAATATCTTATTAAATATACCCCCTATTTTTATATCATAGACACACATACGTGATATTTAAGAAAAATGTATAGAACTTATTAATGTTTTTTGCAGTAAATTTTCCGGCGCACGTTTTTAATATTTTTTACGGAATATTTCTTTTTAATTAATTTATTTTGTTTATAATTGTACTCAATTGTTCTAGTTGTACTACTTTATTTTTTGTGTTATTAGTTCACAAATAATTGATCATTATAAAAACTTTGTAAATGATAATTAATAGTGAAAAATAATATGTCCAACTAGAACATTATATCCCATTATAAGATTCAACTACAAATATAAAAAAAATCGAGAAAATACAACTATGTAGAGGAAGAAGAAGAAATACATTTTTATATCAATTAGATTATCATTAGAAGAAGAAGAAGAAGAAGAAGAAGAAGAAGAAGAAGAAGAAGAAGAAGAAGAAGAAGAAGAAGAAATCCATTTATATCAAGTATCTTCTTAATCACGCAATATCGTATATCCTTCAGCAGATATCATGAAGAATATTCCTCTCCAGATATGTCTTCAGATTCCCGCAAGTCATCCTTGAATCTTCTAGAATGTTCTTCTAGAATACTCCTTCTCCTCTTGTCTAACTCGTCATCTGGTACAGCAAGTCCGTCAGCTCCTTTTCCATCTTCAATCTCCCCCTTTTTGACTTCGTGCATCACAAGCATCTGCAAAACAGTAACATACCAAGCACAGTACCAAGCAACCAAATATGCATGCACCAAGAACAAAATCCTTATATCATTAAGTCCAAATAAAATGCACCATTGCATAAAACAGTTCTTGAAACAACGGTGAGGGGATAAAATAGAAGATAACACCAAGAAGAAAACCAACAAAAAAAAACTCCCCTAAAAACTAAGACCTAAACTCCCCCATACTCAGACGCATCCTTCTAGACTTCCTTCTTCCCCTGCTTGTGAGCACAGAGAGTCAAAAAACAAGGACACTAATCAGGAGAAGATCAAGACATTGAACAACCCCCAACCAAGAATAGAATTCATACCTCATTCAGCGTTTCAATTAGTTCAAGACCGAAATCTTCAAGGTGTTGAGGACGCCTGCCATGTTGGAAGAGTTGTGAGAAACTCAGCCGCCAAGCCTGGAGGAACTGGAAGACGAATTGCACCAAGAGGTAAACATTCAGATGAGATGCATAGTTCTGACCACCGGATGCTGAAGCTGTCCCACAAACTGAATCCTTCATAGCCTTTTGATTCTTGATAAAGGCCTCACCACTGCGCACATCCTTCTGGTAATGGGAACATGTGACTAATGCTTCATCATCTCGCAAAAGGAAGGGATGTTGCATCTGAAGTACACCATTAATGATGCGATGAAACACAAGCCAACGAGTATCACATTTTTGGAGAATGGCGAGATTAAGCACTTGACGATACACCATATTTCCAAAATCAATGCGAATACCATAGTTCAGCTTGTAGATCAACCTAGCCCGATAAAGCGAAATGTGACTCTTATGAGAGGAGGGGATCCAATTGTAAGACGCCAGCATCACTAGAGCAGCAAATCGCAGAGACAGAATTATTGTGGTGAGATCAGCCCACTTCTTGGTTGCTCCTTCTGAAAGAAGTTCGGCAAGATGCTGTATACTAGTCAAGTCAGACTCAGAATCCTCTCTTTCTTCTTCAGGAGTAAGAGGTGGAAGTCCTAGAAACTCGTTGATCAGACGAGGAGAGAACTCATACTTATGTCCTCTGAGCAACACACGCACTCCATTATCAAAATTCTAAGATTTCATACCGGGCAGCATGGCATAAAATTCGGCAACAATCGATGGACAATAGCTTACAAGGTCTGTGATGGTAGGTTCAAGACCTCCCTTCTTGATCAGTTTCGGATACTTCCACTTACCCTCTTCAATCCTATCTACCAGTCGTTCTTCAATGAAGCTACGAGAGCAGAAGCTTGACTTACGCAGCTTGAGCACAGATGAACTTGGCTTGGAGAAGAAAACAGATTGTCCCACATTCACGAATACCGGAGAATCGGCCGACTTGGTGGATTCCGAATCTTCATCCGCGAGATCAGTCACTTCAGCATCCTTGTGGCGAAGGCTTCGTCTGAGAACCTTCTTAGAACTACCTTCGAGTTCTTTTCCCTTTCTTTTTGGTGCTGTGGAGTTCTTAGGCGGTGGTGGTTCCGACCGTGGCTGATCCGTGTTGGTGACAAACTCGGAGAGCTCGCTGAAACACTTCGCCGAGGAGATAGTGATTTGTCATCACCTTCACTCGAAAACAACACCTCCTCCACATCGACAAGAGTTTTGAGCTGATTCAGAACCTGAGCTGCTATTTCGGAGTCTCCATCATCAGAATCTGGATAGTCCACCAACGGTTGAGCATGTGGTATCTCGGTAGCCATTGAAGCCCCTTGCATGCAGCTGGTTGAGCCGATTTGAGGTAAACCTCTCTCTTCTTCACTTGACTTATCACGGAGCTTGTATGGAGTCTTCTTTGTTTCTCTCTTGGTCTTTTTGACAGACCGACCCCCGACTTTGCCAGATCTGGTTGCATTCACCATTGTAGCAGAATTTCAGATTTGATTTTCCCCTCTTTTTTTTTGAACAGATCTTTTGACAGAGGACTTGATTGCTTGACGGAGAGAGAGAAGCACGCTATATAGCCTCTTAATGATGGCAACAGATATATTTGAGAAGCCCGAGAATATTTCCTTGAATTTCGAGGGCTTTATCAAATCGTCACCCTAAACCGGACATCCTCTTAGCAATTGATAAACCTGAACCAATAAATCCACGCAAACCAAGCCTTTTTCCCCTTTTTTTTTCATAAAACAACAAGATCATGCAAAAATTTTTATGGGAATTTTAGATATGATCAAATTTTGTGCTACCTAGCCAACAGTTATTTACTAATCGATATCATATCATTATTATTTGTTTTTTTTTTTTCAAATCGATAATTATCAAACTCAGAGAAAGGCTCGTGAGAACAAAAATACAGTACCTCTTTTGCTGAAGTATGACAAAGACTGCTTCAGCCTTTTCTTTTAGGACATACACTTGCTTTTACCTTGATCTTAGTGAGTTGGTTACCTCCATTCTTGATGTGCAGCTTTCACTTGACCATATCTTTATCATCCACCAATGGTTTTCAACCTTTGTTCAACCTCTTAACTTATAAAAGTAATGAGAGATATGTCCCCCCTTTTTTTTGTGAACATGTACCTTTGATGGGATGACGATATAGTAAGTAGCTGATTCTTATCAAGAATTCCACAACATTTTTTTTTTGAAATGTCCCTTTCTTTTGTTTTTAGAGACATTCAGTTCCAACTCTGATAAAAAAATCATGTATGTCCCTCGATAGAAGCTTAACAATCCTGTACACTCACAAGCTCCTTAGTGACTGCAAATGCCCAAAGAGTTTCTCAGTTTGACAAATCGATTGAAATCAAGTGGTTTAGTAAATAAATCTGCTAGCTGAAGTTCAGTAACAACATGATCGATCATTACCTGTTTTTTCCTCCACAAGATCTCTGATGAAGTGATGTCATATGTCAATATGATTGGTTCTTGAGTGTTGTACATGATTCTTGGAGATGTCAATTGCACTCTTGTTGTCACAGTATACAAGGAGAGGTCCAGATTCCATTCCATTGTCAGCTGACATTTGCTTCATCCAGAGAAGCTGAGAGCAACAACTTCCCATGGCTATATACTCTGCCTCAGTTGTGGACAGGGACACAGAGTTTTGCTTCTTGCTCAACCAGGAAATTAGGTTATTCCCAAGAAAAAACATCCTCCACTCGTGCTTTTTCTGTCATCCACACTTCCAGCCCAGTCAGCATCACAATAGCCTGCAAGATGCTTGTTGGATCCTTTGGAGTAGAAAATTCCCAAATCCATTGTTCTTTTAACATATCGGATGATCTTCTTGACAGCTTGAAGATGGGACAACTTGGTTTTTGCTTGATACCTTGCACACACTCCCACACTGAATGCTAAGTCAGGTCTGCTCGCTGTGAGATAGAGTAGACCTTCACATCCACATCCTCTCCAGTCTCGTCCTTGGTGAGTTTCACTGTTGTGCTCATTGGTGTTTGTGCCTCCTTAGATTGATCCAGTTTAAACTTTTTGACCAAATTTCTGGCGTAGGTACTCTGTGAGATGTAGATACCATCATCTGACTGAGTAATCTGAAGCCCCAGAAAGTATTTCAGTTTTCCACACATGCTCATCTCGAATTCCTTGGCCATAGCTTGAACAAACTCATCAACCATAACTTTGGATGTCCCGCCGAATATTATGTCATCAACATATATTTTAATCATCATTAATTCAGCTTCTTGTTCCAGGATAAACAACGTTTTGTCAACACTTCCACACACATATCCTTGATTTACAAGAAAGTTGGTTAATCTTTCATACCAAGCTCTTGGTGCCTGTTTCAGCCCATACAATGCCTTCTTGAGTTTGTAGACATGATCTGGGTAAACTGCATCTTCAAATCCTCTAGGTTGAGCAACATAGACTTCCTCGTTCAATATACCATTTAGAAATGCACTATTGACATCCATTTGATATACTTTGAAGTTTATAATGCATGCCATTCCAAGAAACAATATAATGGATTCAAGTCGTGCTACATGAGCGAATGTGTCTTCAAAGTCAACCCCTTCAATCTGAGAGTATCCTTGAGCAACAAGTCTTGATTTGTTACGCACCACTACTCCATTTTCATCAATCTTGTTCTTGAATATCCATTTTGTACCGACTACATTGGCTCCTTCTATAAGTTAAATCAGCTCCCATACATCATTTCTGATGAACTGCTCCAGTTCTTCTTCCATAGCAAGTATCCAGAACTCATCACCAAGTGTTTCAACATGATTTCTTGGTTCTATCACAGAAACAAAACAAGCAAACTGAACCATCTCTCTGTAGTTTATCTTGACTCCACGAGTTACCCTTTCTTCTCCCAAATTATCGATAACATCAGATAAGGAATGATTCCTGTGAACTTGTCTCTTGAGTGGTTCCTCCTTCTTAGTGGGTTATATTGCTTCTGTAGTCCCATGATTGTGTGCCCGTTTCACTTCTTCCTCATCATCAATGGATGCACCTTTCAATTCCAAGATAGACAAGTCATCAAAGACAACATTCACCGATTCCATGATTTGTTGAGACCTCTTGTTATACACCTAGAATGCTGTACTGGTTCCTGAGTATCCTAGGAAGATTCCTTCATCACAGCTTGAGTCAAACTTTCCTAGGTGATCTTTATCATTCAGAATGTAGCATCGACAACCAAACACATGAAAGTAACTTATGTTTGGATTTTTCCCTTTCCATAGTTTATATGGTGTCTTGGTAGTTCCTTTGCGTAGATACACTCGGTTGATAATGTAGCATGCCATATTTAAAGCTTCTGCCCAAAACCTTACTGGAACTCCACTTGCATGAATAATTGTCCTTCCCATTTCCTGTAGAGTGCGATTCTTCCTTTCTACCACACCATTCTGCTGTGGTGTCCTTGGTGCAGAGAACTGGTGAGAAATGCTTTGTTTTTGACAGAAGGATACCATAGCTTCATTCTGGAATTCTCCACCATGATCCCTCCTGATCTTCTTAAGTCCTCCTTTCTCATTTAACAATTGTAGAGCCCAGATCTTATAACTCTCAGCAGTGTCAGACTTCTCTCGGATGAACCTTACCCAAGTGTAACGAGAGTAATCATCCACCAACAAAAACACATACCGTTTTCCCCCAAGACTCTCAGTCTGCATTGGTCCCATCAAGTCCATATGTACCAATTCAAGTAGCGACTTTAATTGTACATCAGGTACTCTCTTGTGTTGAACCTTGACTTGTTTTCCTTGATTGCATGGTCCGCATACTACTTTTTCTTTTGACTTCAGTGTTGGTAGACCTCTGACCAGTTTTTTATTTGCTAGGTTCACTAAATTTCTGAAGTTCATATGACCAAGACGTTGATGCCACAAATCAAGATCTGTATTAGCACTGAAGCACTTTTCTGATTCTTCCCACATGTAGCAATTGTTTCCTGATCTGATTCCTCGTAGTACAACATTATTTTCTTCATCAAGAGCCTTGCAGTCATGCCTTGTAAACAATACTGAAAGGCCTTCATCACACAGCTGGCTTACACTGATGAGATTAGCTGTCAATCCTTTCACAAGAAACCCATTTGACAGCTTTGGTAAATCAGCATTATTTGTATTTCCTTTACCTTCAATTTTCCCTCGACTCCCATCACCAAAAGTTACCTTTCCTCCTTTGATTGGTTTGACATCCCTTAAGCTTCCTTGATCTTCAGTCATATGTCTTGAGCAACCACTATCAAAATACCACAGACTTTTGTTGGTGTTGTTAGAGGTGGTTATGGCCATATTGCATCGAATTTCTTCCTTCATCAGCTTTGGATACAAATCAGCACGATTAACCCAGACTTGATACCTATCTTTGTTCCACCAATACTTTCCCTGTCTCCAGACTTGATTAAACCGGTTCCAAATCTTATAGCAGTAAGCTTTGATGTGTCCAGTCTTTTCGTAGAAGTAACATGTCTTGGCAGTCCGGGGTTTGATTTCCTTTCTAGGCTGACCATATCCCAATCCTTTAGTCAAACCATGTTTCTTTGGCATCTCATGACTTGTTTCATTTTGAAACTCAACTCCGGCAGAGAAAAACTTGGTACCAGCATGTCTTGCTCCCATATTTCTTGCATATCCCAAACCTGAAGTGAAATTTTCTGTTCTTCCATAGCTTAGGATTTTGTCCAGTCGCTTGGATCCAGTCAACATCCGGATTTTCTTGTACTGCTGATCAAGTTCTATCTGAAGACGCTCTGCTTGTCTCTTCTCAGATTGAAATCGTTCATGAGATTCTTCTGCCTTTTTCGATAACTCAAGCTTTTCTCTTATGAGAGTGACAGTACTCTTACTGATTTTCTTTGCAGCTTCCAACTCCTGAGTAAGCTCATCAATCTTTCTTGACAACAGCTCATTCTCCTTGGTGAGACGAAGGTTCTCTTTCCCTGTTCTGATAAGAGTCTCACACACTTCTTGATAATTGACATTTAGATCTTCCTCTTCATTCTCAGATTATGTGTCAGTAAACTCTCCTTCTTTGACAATCTCCTCAATCCCAACAAAAGCCACAAAGTTGTTGATCTCCTCTTGATCATCAGTGTCTTCTTCTGATGTTTCTATTAATTCCAATCAAGGATTTCTCCTTTCTCTTCTTCTGGTCATTCACACATTCAAGTTGAGTATGACCCAAGCCTTTGCAACCAAACCATTTGATCTCCCTTCTTTTAACTGTAGGACACTCCGACTTGAAATGACCAAACCCCTTGCATTCATGACATTGCATCTCAGGTTTCTTATCAGCTTTTTCAGATTCTGAATAGCGCTTTGACTGAGTGAGTCTTTTTGACCCCTGTCCTTACTCAGCACGTCTGAGAACACGATCAAATCTACGCACCAACAGAGTCACCAGGTCATCAGCTTCTTCTTCTGCTTGAGAGGTTACAGCAATACTCTTTGGCTTCTTGACTCCATTGAGTTCTAACTCATGAGCTTGTAGCATACCGACAACCTCATCATAGCTGATTGTGTCAGTGTTCAAGGATACTGTCATTGCTGCCTTGTATGCCATAAATTTTGAGGGCAAACACCTCAGAAATTTCTTGACAAGCTTCTTATCCTAGTATTTCTTGCCTAGAGTCAGCGCCTCCTGAGCAAGAGAACTGATCTTAGAGCTACAATCCGAGATGATCTCATTTTCCTCCATTTTGAGATTCTCAAACCTGGTAGCCAGAAGATCTTTTCTTGAACTTTGAACTTTCACGGTTCCTTGAAAATGTGTTTGCAGAATGTCCCATGCTTCCTTGGCTGATTCACACCCTTGAATTAGTTCAAACTGCTTCTTGGCGAGAGTACCATGAATGGCTTACAATGCTCTTGAGTTGTACTTTGACATCTTTAGTTGTTCCTTAGTCCATTCTTCTTCAGGCTGAGGAATGTCTTCTCCTGATTTCCCTTTGATAGTCGGTTCAACCCATCCAATGACAACAGCTTTCCACGCGAGAGCATCAATACCCTTGATGATTGATCTCATTCTTGCTTTCCAGAAACCATAATTCGCTGAATCGAGAATCACCCTGGAACTTGCAATGATCTCTTGATAAGTCTCCATTACTGTCTGCAAGACCTCACCTGTTTGAAAGAAACACATATGGCCGCTCTGATACCAAATGAAAATGCAAGACCTATATCAATACAAGATTAATTGATCACACTCAACACACACTAGATTTCGTACAAGAAATTCACTAGAATGATGTTTCGTTACACTTACAAGCGAATCAAAACACTTCTGAACTAAATCAAGAACACACTTTGATCTATTCTCCTAGTCTAGCTTGTTCCGAGATCTAATATCCAAGAACCCCGTACCTCCTAGAATCTAACCCAAAACCAGTTCCCTATTTCTCTATTTGTGATAGCACATACAATGCCCAGTTGTGTCTATTTATACACGATAGACCAAAACTTCAAGTCCCTGAAATATCTCCTAATATCTTGATACAAAATCTTCCTAGATCCATTTCTATCAAGTATCTTCTTAATCACGCAATATCGTATATCCTTCAGCAGATATAATAAAGAATATTCCTCTCCAGATAAGTCTTCAGATTCCCGCAAGTCATCTTTGAATCTTCTAGAATGCTCATTCTCCTCTTGTCCAACTCGTCATCTGGTAGAGTAAGTCCGTCAGCTCCTTTTACATCTTCACCTCCCGTATACAAACTTGCCGACGGTGACTTTAGAATTCGAACGACTTGTTTCTGTGGAAGTGTGATGACGATGGCGGTATCCCCCAACATCGCAAGCACAGGGAAAAGGTATTTTGGTTGCCCAACGAGTGAAGTAAATTGCTATGTAATGGTCTCTTTATAATCTGTCATATTTACAAAGTGGGATGGTTATAACTTGCTATATAATGGTTAAAGATTTATGTGCAGGAACCCGGTGAACAGATTTACAAATGGTGGGATGATGCTGTCGATGAGGAACTCTCTTGGCTCCAAACAGAGTTGAAGGCATTCAGAGCAAGCTTGGTGGCTACTCTCGAGGAGGTGGCCAGGCTCAAGGAAGATGGTGATCGGAAGCAAATGGAGATAGAGTTCATTGGTAAACGGTATATATCGTTGCCTTCCATTCTATTAATACTTTTTGTTGCTGGAATGGCATACTTGCTTAAGTAGATTGTGAACCCAGCTCGTTCTTGTATTTTTTTGTTTGTTTCTTAAATCCGTTTTTTTCGTACTCGTTTGTTTCCACCTTTAGAATGAATTCAGATTATGTTCTGGTTAAGATGGTGAATTAGGCATATGTTTGGTTTCCATTCCGTTTACATTGCGTTGGTACGAAATGCTAGATTTGGCGATTTATTCTTAATACGCATAAATCAATCCGCATAATCATAATCATAAAAACATAGCCTAATATACACATAAGTCAATCCGAGTCACTTACACTTTCAAATGAGAGAATTTTCTGTAAAATAAAAATCTTAAACTAAATTAGTTTTTCAGTATAGAGAGTTGAAATTTAATGTTTGGGAAAATGGTACCTGAAAAATGTGATGTGGCAAGGAAAGTTGCGTTGAACACTTGAGCATGCGAGTGGGGGAGCGAAATCTGACTTCCACATTTGCTGGAGAAGAGAAATAAATGTTCGCTTGATTTCATATAGAGCTGTCAGAGAATGTTTGATTTTTCAGGGGAAACCGTGTTGATTCTGTGTTGAGGGATATGCATAGGGAGCATTTGACTTTTCAGGGGAAACCGTGTTGATTCTGTGTTGAGGGATACACGTAGGGAATATGTAATTAATGAAATAGTTCGATGTCATCGAAACGTATATTGAAGAGATAGTTAGTAAATAATGGTAGTTGGGAGAATTAAACAGTGCAAATATGGGCGGTATGACGTAATTTAGGGTTTTATGTTTAAATATATGTGGTGGAGGACACGATGTACGTTGGTGTTAGCGAGGTTATAAAAGTTATAATATGGAACTTGTTTGGTTTGTGTGCTATTCTAGAATATAACATGGAACTATTTTAGTTGTTAGTGTAGTATTTTAGGATATCATATGGAACTATATTAGGTGGCGGGTAACTAAATAGATAGCACTGTACTTGTGAACGTGTGCATGTTAATGTTTGGGATGACGTTCTTTCGTTTATTACGTTGCATGGTTAAAGGTCATACGTAAGTATAGCATGTAATTTATATATATATATATATATATATATATACATAATGTTGCTCTGTACTATGTTAAAGTTTGATATAACTTGTATGGACTGTGATAATTTCACGTACCAAAGCAATTTTAGTTTGAAGTATAAATGGAACTGTTTTTGGCTGTGAGCTATTGGGTAATATAACAATATAATTATTTACATGTGCATGTTATTCTTTATATGACTTGCATACATTAACCATGTTTAACGACGTTAGTTAGGGGTTTTAAAATATATTTAGGAAATAGGTTTGTTTACGTGCTATATTTGTATAGTACATGAGATTAACATGTAACTATATTTATTGATGTGTGATTAATTATTTACGTTGCATGGTTATGTGCTATATGTATTTATATTATGTAATCTATTTACATATATCATATTGCTCTGTAATATTTTCACGTTACATCCATATTTGTAAACTAATATTTATAATACTGCATTCATTGTAATAATATTAAATAGTGACCCCATTTTTGTTATCATTCAGTTTTCATTACGACATGACTTGACCATATAAACACCCGTTCACCCGTTTGTCCTGATTGTATTCAGCTTGAAATATGAATTAGCCCTCTCGCCAACAGGCTCTTGATTGTCCGCAAAAATCTTTTGGGGCAACACTTCTAGTTCCACACTCTGTTCTGCCAAGAAAAGAGAGAATACATATAAATATAAAAGAACACAAACACGAGTAAACAAGAATCCCAAAATTGTCAATTGTAACAACGAATATAACTTGTTATCAGTCACTTAAAACCTTATGTGTCCAAAATGTCTTGTATCATGTATTCTTCCGCTACAAACAGATATAGCAGACTACGGATAAACTTATATCTAACGCATGCCTCGGGATAAATATAGACCGCTAGTTACAATAGACAACCACACACACACATATATATATATATATATATGTCGAACAAAATAGCCAGCATATAGCATATTATCCGTTTAAAAAGAACTCAACGATCTAAATTAATTTGTAACCGGGTTAGATCGGTACCACGAAACATAGTATGAATCTCCGTCTACCAAAATAGCTAATTATAAAAAAGATAATTACTAAACTAATGCAATATTCTATTGAAATTTGAAATTGCTAGAATAGTTTTCAAATTTATAGAATTGAGAGGTAAAATAATTGATAAGAATTTAGATTTCATTTATATTAAAATAATGCCATGTATAAAAAAAATAAAAAACAAAAGCAAATTAGAGAATTAGAAAATAAAAACAAAATCGAAAATTATCTCGATTAGAAAACAAAAACTTGTTTTTGAAAACAGAAATCATTTTATTTCAAAAACTTGTTATCAAAACCACTCGACGACGGCGAATCTTCGTCTCTCTTTTTTTTTCCGGCGAGTGACGACGGTTGACGGCAATTGACGGTGGCTTCTTCTTCCTCCTAGGCCGAGTTAGTCGTCTTCTTCTTCTTCGTACTCTTTTGATTTATCCGTTTCTTCTTCCTCGTCTGAGTTGTTTTGTCTTCCTCTTTTCAGGTTTCGACGGCGAAGGGTTTGAAGGCTTAGGGGTTTGACGGCGAAGGGTTTGAAGGCTTAGAGTTTCGACAACGAAGGGCTTGAAGGCTTAGGGTTTCGACGGTGAAGGGTTTGACGGCGAAGGGTTTGGAAGGCTTAGGGTTTTGAAGGCGAAGGGTTCTAACGGCAAAAGGGTTTCGAGAGGAAAGGTTTCTTAGTTTGGACGGAAGGGAGGGTTTTGACAGGAAGGTTGTTTGGTCCCGACACGGCGGTTTCATAGATTCCGGTATGGTAGATTTGTTAGATTTGTTGGATTTATTTNATTTGTTGGATTTATTTAGTTTTGGTCGATTTACGTAATGGTAGACTTATTTGTTTTTATGATAGACTTATATATAAACTTGAGATCATGATAGACTTATTGTGAGCATGTATAAAGATTTGATGACAGACTTATTTCGATAATGATGATAGACTTATT
>KE154576.1:4394-15444 GCA_000411075.1 Sisymbrium irio | reverse complement strand
ATAATTTTGAAATAGTATAGTTAATAATGTGATATATTATTTATTTTAATAAGCTATTTGCATTTTAATATTTGTGAAAATACAAATATAAATAAAATTATTAAATTTTTAGTTATGTTATCTGAAAAATAAAAATTTCAGAAAAATATTACTATAAATTTTTATGCAAAATTTTATATAGAAAATTATATATAAACTAAATCCACGCATCGAGTGTAACTATTCCTAGTATAACATATAATCAACCGTTCCGTTTAAATGGAGTTGTCCTCTCTTTTCTATTTCTGCAAATCCATTCATAAACCAAATCCAGGTTTGTTTCATCTTCTTAGACATTCTTTTATTCTCTATAAATTATTCATTGCTTTGTTATTTCTGCATGTTCAGGTGGAAGATGTTATTGGAGTATTACTCAAATTTGTTAACTTAATTCTTTACAAAATGGATGGACAATCAGGTTCTCTCGAGGATCAAGTAATCTTGATGGTCCTTTCGCTGCGGCAAGCTTATATTACAACTATTCCATTTCAGAAAAATGCGTTGAATTTGAACAACAAACTGATGATCATGGACTCGCCGATGAGGGATGGCAGGTAAACTCATAAGTATGATTTAATAAAGTTTAAAACTTTCTTCGTACGATTATTTGGGGAAGCTAACAGAGACTGAAACTGATTTGGCTTTCACAACTTATTGTCTTAGCCTCCATGATTATTATTTATCTTTGAATTGATGATTTTATACTTCTTATGCAGATGTTCGAGGAGTAGACTACACAAGGTAAGAGTAGAAAAAGGAAAAGAGAAGAAAAACATCACTCCGACCTAGATGAAACTGGTATGTCTAAAACCGCATTAGGCATATCAGTTATGGTGTATATCATGCAAATGCTTAGTCATATAAGTGACTGTAATTTGCAGACAGACTTGCAATGGTTCAAAGGCTGATTATGAGTCTAAAGAATATTTATCTGCAGGTTTGAAAATCTTTTCAAGAATGCTAACATCTATTGCTTTCCAAGGTAGCATATATGCTAAAACATTTTCTTTCTGTTTTAATCAATTTATAGATGTCATGTGATTAGAGCTCAAACGTGATGCTGAACTCTGCTGCTTTTACTAGGGGTATTTGCCTTTTGCAAAGAAATCACCATATTGGAAAAGAGATGCGAAGTAAGAGACGGTTACACATCTAATCTATGAATGGTCAAACAATTGTTACGTAAAGAAAAAATTATTAAACAATTTTAAAATTTTAAATCGATTTTATACAGTTTTACACAATATTAAAAAAATATTTATCAATAATAATAAAGAAATCAAATTGTTTAACTAATTATACACGGCATATGTCAAAACAATTAACAAACGACCCAAAAAATAATAATTTCCGTTTTTTATATATAACCTAATCTGAAGTCTAAAGCCAAATAATAGAAATCTGAAAAATTTGAAAACAAAAAGCAATTATCCGCTTTCCAGTGTTAAGAATAACTTAACATATAAAAAAAATCTGATAAAAAAATAAAATATATCCTGCGCAGCTGCGCGGATTTCGGTCTATTACATAATATAACAAAATTAGTTTTATATATGTATAATTGTTTGAAACGACCCAGAATAAATTAAAAAGTGATATTGAAATATTGCTTTTCGAATCATTTAAAAATTTAATATCAAATTAAATTTGTATACCAATTTTTTGATTATATTTAATCATTTTAAAAAATCGAAACAAAATCAAATTATCCACCTCTATATAAATTAGCTCAGAACATCACATATTTTTTGTTAAATTAGTTTTATACTCTCACATTTTACTCCATATCCTAAATGCCAAAAAAAAAAACGGAATTATTAACATAATAATGGGAATGTAAATTACTAAATTCTTTAGAAAATCAATCGCCTCTAATCCCACTAATCAAAATCAGTTACAAATATTAACGGCCTTTTATGACGAGCAGTTATTGTCAAATTATATACTCTATCATAAAGTATATATACTTATTAGTGAAACGTTTATGATTTATAATTCTGATTCAGTTAGAGAATGATCTAATAGTGAATTATAGTGTATATGTAGGAGAAATAATTATATTTGGAATTTGATTTGGACTTTAGATTGGACATGTTTCGACTTCACTAATCGAACGTGGATACTAAAATAGTAATTTTATATAGTGGATTATAATATGTACCTCAAATTCTTAACTAACGTGTCAAATTCTCTGGACATTAATAAAACGGATAGAGAAAATCTAATCTCATAAATCATTGTGTTGTGATTTAATCTACTTGACAAGATTATTCTAAAACATACATATTATAACAAAATTAGTTATATATATATAATTGTTTGGAACGACACAGAATAAATTAAAAAGTAATATTGAAATATTGTTTTTAGAATCATTTAAATATTTAATATCAATTTAAATTTGTATACCAATTTTTTATTATAATTAATCATTTCAAAAAATCGAAACAAAATCAAATTATCCACCTCTATATAAATTAGCTCAGAACATCACATACCTTTTTGTTGAATTATTTTTATAATTTAAACTCTCACATTTTACTCTATATCCTAAATGTCAAAAACAAAAAGAAATAAAAAAAATACGGAATTATTAACGTAATAATGGGAATGTAAATTACTAAATTCTATAGAAAAATCAATCGCCACCATTCAAAATCAGTCACAAATATTCAGGGGCTTTTATAACGAGCAATTAATGTGAAATTTATTTGATAACTTCTCAGACACGCTAAGTGAAGCTTTCAACTTGGGAATCAGACATGTCAGGATTCATTGCGATGATTATCCTACTGTTCAACTGGTAAGTGTTTATATTCTTGTTTTGTTTTTCTGTCATGACATATAAATAGTGGTTAAAATTGTTTCTATTTGATTCTTGTTTGGTATGTTACAACTACAACATTACAAGACATTTGAAATACATTACAAGAGTCATGTTATTTTCTTTTGTTCGGTTTTATGAGATTGAAACTGATTTTCAATGTAGATAAATGGGGATAAGCCTACGCAGAACAAAATGTGTGAGCTAGTGAACGACGTTCTCCATTTAAGGGAAATGATGGATTCTTGTGAAGCTCTTCTGGTTGCACGGAACGATGTTAAGTTCGCGTATCAACTGGCTAGAGAGGCAGTAGTTTCTCAAAGCAGCATCCTCGATTCGAAGACAGCACATGGAGAAACTTGTGCCATTTGTCTTGAAGAAACAAATGCTGAGCGGATGTTCTTGACTGAAAAATGCCTTCACCGTCATTGCTTTTCTTGTGTGAAACAGTTTGTGGAAGTGAAGCTACTTAGCGGAATTGTGCCCACATGCCTTGGCGAAGGATGCAAGTTAGAGCTTACTTTTGAAAGCTGCAGCAAGATT
Organism: Sisymbrium irio; assembly: GCA_000411075.1. Classification (NCBI taxonomy): domain Eukaryota; kingdom Viridiplantae; phylum Streptophyta; class Magnoliopsida; order Brassicales; family Brassicaceae; genus Sisymbrium; species Sisymbrium irio. The sequence continues at coordinate 12,038 of KE154576.1, read as the reverse complement.
TTGACATCTAGGGTGATTGAGATGTGGAAACAAAAGATGAGAGAGGATTCAATTCCCGCTGCAGAGAGAATCTATTGCCCATATCCAAACTGCGCAATGTTGATGTCCAAATCCGATCTTTCAAGCCCTCCTGACGCTGCTGGCCAATCCAATGTTCGAGAATGTGTCAAATGCCTTAGACACTTTTGTATTGATTGCGAAGCACCATCGCATACCAATATCTCGTGTGCTGATTACAAGGAACTTCACCCTGACTCTTTAGTTGATGACACGAAGCTAAAGTCTCTGGCAACGACAGTAGGTGGCATCAATGTGTCAAGTGTAGGCACATGATTGAACTTTCTCATGGTTGCAACCACATGACTTGCAGGTACATATCCATACTCATGTTTCCTATTAAGCGACATTTTTGAGGTGGTTTTGTCCATTTCGATGCAAAGTTATAACAAAGTTTCACTGCATATTTAATGTTCATAAGAAAAGTTTCTATTTTATAATGGCCTTGTGCTTTGTGTAGATGTCTATATGAGTTTTGCTACAAATGTGGGGTAGAATGGAAGAAGAACCTAAAAACTTGCCCTTCGGGTTGCCTACTTACTGGCCATGGTGATTATGATGATGAAGATGATGATGAAGATGATAAAGTGGATGAGTATCAATGCTATTATGATGTAGATGGCTATTGTTGGCGTAACTTTGAAGATTTTGTGGATCACCAACAAACTGAGTAAGTTTTCTGCTCCCTTTTTTTCGAAGTCCTTTGATTCGCAAATCCACTATTTTGGTTCTTGTAGCTATGACCTGCTGCCGCTTCCTCCCGGTGTAGTGCTGGACTATCAAGTTTCTCCTGAGCATTTTCACATTGGAGAAGGCAATGATGATGAATATGACGACTACAACAATTATGGCGGCTTAACTGACGATGAAGGAGGGTTTAATGAGGACTTATACAGGGATTATTATTCTATTTAATCTCTGTTTTGCTCAACAGAAAGATCAGAGTTGTTTTGGAATACTTTTCCATTTTTTTCGTTTTGGTATTTTCTTTGTTACTGTCTTTCTTATCTCCGAGTGACAGACCATGAAGTTTTAAATGATTGTTAAGACAATATTGCAGTAACTTTGCTGCATGAATAAGCTTTGGTCTTTTGAGATATCTCTTTCATAATATTTTTTTTAATTAATTTATATCTGGTTGGGATTGGGAATACTTTATTGTTTCAGTAATCTTACGATTTATTGGGATGAAGGATCTATCCTACATACGAACTCGTAAGGGTTGACTTGCAAGTGTTTTGCTTTATCTGTCAGTAAGAGTCCTTTCTATTCTCTTATTTCCATTAGACTTTCTGAATCTTGTTTCAGCTTGTTTGATATTTTTTACTTGTAATGAGAACCAAAATTCCTTTTTGGTTTAACATCTTGCTAGTTCATGTGATATACTCAAATAGGTGTAAAGTCACAATTTTCCATTACATTACAAGAGTTTTGTGATTTTCTTGTGTTCGGCTATGAGATGGAATCTGATTTTTAATGTAGATAAATTAATGGTGGAGAGCTTACGGAGAACAGATTGTATATATATATTTTTTTTTGAAATTATATGCTAAATTTCAAAGAAAAATCGTGTTTACATCAGGAAACAAGATTGTATCTTCTTGTAAAAGCAGTCCATCGCTTACAAGAAAAAATTGCCTCTTGTGAGTCTCTCTCCTATGGTTGCACGGAACGATGTTAAGTTTGCCTTTAAACTTGCAAGAGAAGCAACAGTTCTTAAACCAGGAGCGTGAAGGAAGCACATGGAGAAACTTGTGCCATCTGTCTTAAAGAAACCATTGCTGAGAAGATGTTCTTCTCTGACAAATGCATTCACCGTCATTGCTTTTCTTGTGTGAAACAGTATGTGGAAGTGAAGCTATTTGGCGGAATGGTGCCTATATGCTTTGGTGAAGGATGCAAGTTAGAGCTCACTCTTGAAAGCTGTAGCACCTAGAGTGACTGAGATGTGGAAAAAAAATATTAAAGAAGATTTTATTCCCGCTGCTGAGAGAATCTGTTGTCCATATCCAAGCTGCTCAATGTTGATGTCCAGATCCGGGCTTTCGAACTCTGATGCCTTAGACCAGTCCAATGTTCGGAAAAGTGTCAAATGCCATGGACTGTTTTGTGTTGATTGTAAATACCATCTCATACTGATTTGTCGTGTGCTGATTACAAGAAACTTCACCCTGACCTTCTAGTTGATTACATGAAGCTAAAGTCTCTAGCAAACATCATGGGTGGCGTCAATGTGTCAAGTGTAGGCACTTGATTGAACGTTGTGGAGTGTAGATTCAGATATCGAAAGAACTTGCCAACTTGTCTTATAAAAATTCATCTGCGAGAGTATTTATACAACATGGTAATATCCCACATTGGAAATGGGAAGGGATTCTGAATAATATATAAGAAACTTGGACAGTCCATTCATTACTAGTTGGTTTTGAGTTGGAAATTGAGGAAATTTAACATGATATCGGAGCAGGCCCACATACTGTTGTAATCCAGCTAAAAAAGATGGCATTTGCCTTCCGATCCAAAAATGATGGTCTGGCGAAATTAATGGCTAGAATGACCATTATCTCGAGAGAGAGTATTGAGATTAATAGGGATTAATGGATCATAGGCCTTAATCACTACAAAGTGTGTGAATTAATGATTTTTGGATTAATCCACTCATTGCCAATTAGTTTTGAGTTTCTAGGAATGACATCACCTAGATCTTTCTTACAAGATAGTTTGTCGGATACATTGGTCCCTAACTTATCTTAAATCATCTGATTCAGAACTCTCCATTGGTCTTGTGTAAATTCCGGGAACTAAGAAGATTTGGAATTAGTAGCATCAGCAACATTGATCTGACCACATCCACGTCCTCCATCGGAACCACGACATCCTCTACCTCGACCACGACCTGAACCTGAGCCACCTCTCTCTGTGTACTATTCAGGATATCCGACTATCTGCCAGCAGTCTTTCTTTTCATGTCCCGTTTTTCCACGGTGAGAACAGACCAAACGAACTCACTGAATGGAATTTTTGATCCTGTTATGCCCTTCTGGTTTGTTGGAAGAAGTTGGAGCCGAATCTGACGAAGATTGGCGAGCTACAAACCCAACAGCCTCACCTCACTGCTTATGGTTACGTGTGGACGAGATTCTTTGCTCTTCTCTAACAATTTTATTATATATATCTGCAAGAGATGGTAGCGGATCTTGACTAATGATATTAGTGCAAACTCTTCCAAAACGCGAGTCATCTAGCCCCATAACGAACTGATGAATCTTTTCTTGTTCTTTTTCTTTAGCCATCAATGAAGCTGCTCCATAGGAACATATATGAATAGGGTGATACACTTGTAATTCTTTCCATAAAGCCGTAAGTTTACCGTAATAATCCAGCACCGATTGACCCTCTTGTCTACACGAGGCAAGTTGAGCCTTGATTTGATGCACCCTTACGGTATTTCTGACTGAGAAACACTGCTTCAGATCTTCCCAAAGCTTACATTCGTTTATGATGTAGGTAACAGTAGATCAAACTTTAGGTACAATGGAAGCTCGGGTCCATCCAACGACAATTGTGTTTACTGTCAACCAATTTTCTAGGTTGGGACTTGTTTCTTCTGGTTTTTATAGAGTACATTTTACATACCCTAACTTTCTCTGGCTTGAAGTGCGTTTAGCATCTCCGAAGACCATTCATTGCAATTTTCTCCATTCAATTGAACAGAGGTGATCATAGCTCCTGGGTTATCAGAAGCGTATAACCAATACGGTGATGTTGGCACGGCCTTATCCTTCATTCCTCCGGTCTCACCAGCAATTTTTTTTAAAGAATCAATCGAGAATCGACGATCAGACTATGATTTGAAAAACAATTTAGACAGATCTTTTGCTCTGATACCATGTAGATTCAGATATCGTAAGAACTTGTCAACTTGTCTTATTAGAATTCATCTGCGAGAGTATTTATACAAAAGGGAATGCGGTTGTTAAACCCAATCCCAATAGGAATTGAATCCTATCTAAACTTAGAGATAAAGTTTAACTATATAACTCTATGTTTATCTTAATAACATAATATATATCCCAATATGGAGGCTGCAACCACATGACCTGCAGGTGTTTGTAGCTTGTTTGATATACTTCAAATGAATTGCCCATTTTTTTATAATAATTTTGTGCTTAGATGTGGATATGAGTTTTGCTATGAATGTGGAATTGAATGGAAGGACGAAGATACGTTCCCTTCTGGTTGCCTAAATAATGATGAATATAGTGATAAGGATGCTGATAGCGATGATGATAATGATTTGACAATGACAGCAACAGCAATAGCAACAATGACAGTGACATCAATGATGATGATGATGATAATGGTTGAGAAAATAAAAACCAATGTCCAATAACTAAGATATAATTCACAAAAAATACGATCAACCAATTTGAAATTTATTAGTTTAACATTCTGCAAGACTTGCATGTATAACTGGCAATCTGCCAGATTCTACATATAGAATACTTTGGAAAACCACAATTTTAAGACGATAATTTTAACCTTTATGACCCTGCCTGTAAGCCAGAGTTCCTACTAGGGATTAGAGAACCAACTTATTGCATATAAAACAATGTAATTAATAAACACGAGTTGTTTTCAACTTAAAAAAAAACAATTTTTTTTTTGCTTCAAAAAATCAACAAACTAATTAGCAGACGCAAAGAGGATCTAGTTTTCTCTTAGCCACTACAGAATCAGCACATCCATATATTCAAAATGTGATTCTCGGGATCGTACTCCTTTAACAAGATAATCTGTCCGGACATTAGATAATTTTGGAATGTAAGATATTGCAAAATCTACGAATAAAGCTTGAATATCTTGGGAGTCTTCAAGTTTAGTTCCCAAGAATGGTCATTCGTCATCTCCGAAAATTATATGGAGTAGTTGTGCATAGTCTGTTTCAAAGTGGACCGATAGAGATTCCTATTGAATCATCTTCATTATCGCCCATGTAACGCTTTCCAATTTTGCGTGTGAAGGTGATCTGTTGTTTGGCTGGGAGCATAAACCAATAAAAAATTGTTGAGTTCCTCTCAATTTTGACAAAACCAAACACCACCATTTTTGCATTATGACTCCATCAAACGTCTACTTGACATGACATGACACCAAATCGGTGGGAAGAAACATAATGGTCTGTATAACACCAAATCTGTATTCCTCCACGGACTCCTCTGTTTCTTTTATTACCTTAGCTTGTCTCCAACTTTCTACTTTATTTAAAGCAAGATTAAGCGTTGTTAGTGGGGCTTTGAAGGCTTTTTCGTTGCGTGCTTTCCAAAAATACCAGATTAGCCATCAATACATATATAGCTAAGCTATCCTGTAGGGCTCCTGAGAAAGTAGAGATCCAATTGTCCCTCCATACCTTGGTCTCTGTCCTTGATCCTATGGTCCGTCTCAGCCCTTTACGGATCAAATGTTTCACGGCCATCATGCTTCTCCAACCATATGATGGTGTCGTCGCGGTTGCTGTCTCAAGTCGAGAAGATTTCTGGTAGTATCTTCCTTTTAGAACCTGTTCTAGAAGTGAATCAGGATACTTCAATTGGCGCCATAATTTTTTACCAATAAGAGATATGTTGAAGTTGTGGAGATCTCGGAAGCCTAAGCCTCATTCGTCTTGTAAGATGCATAATTTTTTCCAGGCTATCCAGTGGATACCACGGTTATTATTACGAGTTCTCCACCAATATCAGGAAATAGCGCTTGTTAGCTTGTTTACCACATCTTTGGATAACAGGAAACACGACATCACATATGTCAGAATAACTTGTGACACAGACTTAATATGGACTTCTTTCCCTCCTTTAGAGAGTAGTTTAGACAACCATACTTTGGCTTTACTATTTAGCCGCTCTTGAATAAAGGAGAAAATCTGTTTTTTCAAACCACAAACCTTTTTCGGGTTTGTAACTCACATTGCACAGGCTTATTGGTCTAAATTCCACTATAGTTGATGGTCTCTCAGTCTTAGGGATCAAGCATATATTCGTTTGGTTCAGACGTTCGTCAAAATCTCCTGAATCAAATAAGTCTCAAACCATCTTTCCCAATGATATGCTAGTAACGCAGGTAAAAAAGCTTGGTCATCCCATCTGGTCCTGGTGCTTTCTCTGGGTTTATTGCAAAAACCGCTTCTCTAATCTCTAGATCTATCAGACTTCGAGTAAGTGCAAGATTCATCTCGCTTGTAACTATCTCGGTAATGTACCGGAAAACATCCTCATAATCATCTGGTTCTATAGATGTGAAAAGTTGCTTGAAGTATTCAGTAGCCAGGTTCTCGATGCCCTCCTCTGTCTCTATCCATTGGTTGTTTGAATTTCAGAGTTTTAGGATGCGGTTTCATGCTCTTCTTTGTTTCGTGGAGGCATGAAAAAAAGTTTTGTTCCTATCACCTTCCTTAAGCCACTTGATTCTTTTCTGTTTCCAGTAAAGTTTTTTTCTGTTTCCAGTAAAGTTTTTTTCTGTTTCCAGTAAAGTTTTTCTTGTCTGAAAGCGTCACATATTTGCCATTTCTGTGCTAACTCTTCTTCACTTGAAATCAGATCATCACCTTGAGCTCGTTCCAAGAGTTCCTTGATATCTTCTATCATCTTTGCAGTGTTGGATGGATTTGATCTCTTCAAGACTGATATCGCCTTGCAGCATCTCCTTATTTTAGAAGAGGGACATCCTCTTCTTGCATATTTGGCATCCACCCCTCTTTAATTTTTTTTGGTGAAGTCCTTCTTCCCAATCCATCATTTTTCAAATTTTTTTAGAAAATTTCGATCTGGAATGTCAAGATTTTATATGCATCAGGATAGGTCTGTGGTCTGACCCCTATATTAACAAGTACTCTACCTCTGTGTGGGAAAAAATATTGTGCTAGTCTTCATTTCATACCGCCTTTATTAAACGGCATTGGATTCTTCTGGATTTCCTTCTACAAGCCCAGGAAAAGGAGTTACCTTTATGAGGAGATTCTATCATTCCACAGTTTGCTAGCATGGTCATAAACGGTAAGAATGATGCTTCTGTTCTCTTCCTTCCTCCTTTCTTTTTTGTATTACTCGTGATCACATTAAAGTATCCTACCATTAACAATGCTTCGTATCTTTGTAGAATAAACTGCGTTAGGCATTCCCAAACTTTCTCTTGGTACTCAATGACCGGATCCTCATATATGAAGGTAATGGAAACTTTTTTTTCTTTCTGTTGAGGCTTCCACATCTATCATGCGATTGTTTGAAAAAAGAATATGAACGTCATAGGAGCTCGAATAAAAAAGTGTCAGTCCACCACTCCTATCAACAAGATCCACGGTGAAAAACTTATCATAAACAAACTCAACTTAAAACTTTTGCAAAAAATCATAACTGTTTTTTGTTTTGGAAAGAAAAAGAAAATTAGAAAAAAAATAACGATGTAGCTCCCAGAGATGTTTCTTTATCAATTATGCTCAGGCCCCTTGACAATTCCAAGCAATGACATTCATATTCGAGTACTGGGTGGTTTCTGGGACACCACTGAACCTGATGTACAAGATTTTTTCTT
>KE154570.1:10209-21523 GCA_000411075.1 Sisymbrium irio | reverse complement strand
CCGATGGCCAGACCATTCAAGGTTGATCGGCTCGGCCTCGTATTTCTTCGCCTTCCAAAAGGCCGAGCCAACGGAAGAGAAGAAGGCGACGATCAGCTCGGCCTCCTTCCCTCACTCGGATGGAAATGCGAGGTTAGGCTGCTGGTTGTGTGACTCTTTCAGCCGGACTGGATGAAAATGAGACTGAATGTAGATGGATCCGAAGGTAGCTGGCTGTGTAACTCTTTCTACCTTAGGAGAATGGGTGGATGGATCGATTTGCACCACAAGGCTTATGAAGGAGCCTCGATACAGCAACACAAACGAAGGACAATCCCGGATTGGACTTTCTTTGAATAAGGGTTTTCTTTGAAGAAAATGTAATATTTTATTGATCAAGGTTAAAAATAATACACGGCTGCAGTGGGACTTTATATAGAGTCATTCAGCTTTGCCCTTCTAGGGGGTCTTTGAATCAAAGTACATTTAATGGAAATTCAAACAGAAAATCAGAAATTGGCCTAACATTTGTCCTTAACTACTATAAAGGAAAAATAAATAACTAAAAGCTGAAATCAAGAACATCAAACACATAAAGTCAAAGGTAATCAGATTTAAATTCATACCTTAGTCTGATTGCTTGTTCGGATTTTATTTAAGGAATGGCTTTATTCTTCCTTTGACTTGGGTGCTGAATTTGAAGGAGAAAACTGGTTGTTTTTGTGTGAACTCCGTGTTGTCTTCTTCTTCTCCTTCAAGTGGTTTCTGTTCCTAAGGCTGTGGAGAAATAGAGAACTACATGGTGTTCCTTAGGGGCTTCAGCATGGGCCAGCCATTCGTCTCTTTGTCCTTGTCTTCCCGTGCCGGGCTTGGTTCTTCTTTCTTGGTCTTTTCTTTGGGTGAAATTGATAGTCCGTTCAGTTGGGCCGTGATGTCTTCAATTTCCTTTTGGGTGATAAGCTGGGCCACATCTTGGTTAAACTCATGTTGAAGAGCCTTGGTGCCTGATCTGGTCAACGACCTTAACTTCATAACTGAGACTTGGGCAGCCGGGTCTTGTTCCGGTTTCTGGTCCGCTTCAGCTTTGGTACTGACCTGGTCCTTGGTTGTAACCTCATTTCTGGTACTTGGGTAACCTGATCTTGGTCCAGCTCCTTTTCCACACTGGTTTGGGCATCTTGGTCTAAGTCCGGTTCTATGTCCAAATCATTCCCTCCCTCTTGAGGAGGTTCTGGCCTCAGAACTGTTTCTGACATTTCAAATGGAGATAGGTCAGCAACATTAAAAATAGAGGATATTTTCATATCACCTGGAAGTTCCAGCTGGTAGGCATTGTCTCCCATTCGTTTCAGCACTTTGAATGAGCCGGTTCCTCTTGGGGCTAGCTTGGACTTCCTCTCATTTGGAAATCGTTCCTTGTGCATGTGTACCCAAACCCAATCGCCTGATTCTAGTATGAGTTCCTTCCGGCCTTTGTCTGCTTGCTTCTTGTTTTTCTCAGTCTTCATCTCTAAATTCTCCCGGACCTTCTCATGCAGTTTCTTGACTAGCTCTGACTTAGCATTCACATCCTGGTTCACAAACTCTTCCTGGGGCAATGGCTTAAGATCAAGTGGAGTCAGTGGTTCAAAGCCATAAACAACTTTAAATGGAGAAAATTTTGTGGCTGAATGGGGTACTCTATTATAAGCGAATTACACATATGGTAAACAATCAAGCCATTTTCTCAAGTTCTTACCAACCGTTAATATTAGTAGAGTGGATAGGGTACGGTTCAACACTTCGGTTTGACCATCGGTTTGAGGGTGACAAGTTGTTGAGAACAAGAGTTTCGTTCCTAGCTTCCGCCAAAGGGTCCTCCAGAAATGCTTAAGAACTTTGAGTCCCGGTCTGAAATGATGGTCCTTGGTAGACCGTGCAGCTTTACCACATGATTGAAAAACAAATCTGCGGTTTGAGTTGCATCATTTGTTTGTGCACATGGAATACAATAGGCCATAGATCTTGGGCAAACCTAGGACAAAGTTCATGGAAACATTCAGTGTCTTGTCTATGCTGAAGGGTCTAATCAATCCGCCTCCATGAGCTTCTCTTAGTATCAGCCCACACATGGTTCCTTGTGGCACACACAGACTCTTGTCTCGGAATAGAAACCCATCATGCTTGTGGTATGGTTCAAGGGCTCCACAGTTGCATTCCTTGAATGTATCTCCAAAGTCCGGGTCAGATTCATACTGCTCCTTAAGATGTTCAAACCCCATCACTTTGCCCTCCATGGTAGAAATCAGTATATCTACTTGAAAGTGCATCCGCCACAACATTATCCTTGCCTTTCTTGTACTTGATCACGTAGGGGAATGTTTCAATGAACTCCAACCACCTTGCATGCCTCTTCTTAAGTGTAGTCTGGCCTCTCAAATGTTTCAAAGGATGACAAACTCCTTGGAGAGCAAGTAATGCTGACATGTTTCAAGCGACCGTACAAGAGCATACAGCTCCTTATCATATGTGGGGTAGTTGAGGGCTGCTCCACTGACTTTCTCACTCAAGAATGCCACGGGTTTTCCTCCTTGGCTAAGTACAGCTCCAATACCTATTCCTGAGGCATCACAATCAACCTCAAATGTTTTGTCAAAGTTAGGCAAAACCAATATAAGAGCTTGGGTAAGGCTGTTCTTTAGCCAGTTGAAAGCTTCTTCTTGTGCTGGGCCCCAACTGAATGGTTTGTCCTTCTTGATCACCGGGGTAAGGGTGCGGCTATGGTGCTGAAATCCTTCACAAACCATTGGTAAAAACTGGCAAGTCCGTGGAAGCTCCTCACGTGGCCGATTGTTGTTGGGGTGGGCCATTCTTGGATCTCCCTTATCTTCTCTTCATCAACCTTAAGACCCTGCGAACTGACAACAAAACCTAGGAAAACTACTTGATCAGTGCAGAAGGTAAATTTCTTAAGGTTTGCAAACAAACTCTCTTCTCTAAGTGTCTTAAAAACAAGTTCAAGGTGGACAAGATGATCAGCTAAGTTCAAGCTATAAACTAGAATATCATCAAAGTAGACCACCACAAAGTTGTTAATAAATGATCTCAGAATATGATTCATTGACCTCATGAACGTGTTAGGTACGTTGGTGAGGCCAAATGGCATGACCAACCATTCGTATAGACCCCTCTTGGTCTTGAAAGCCTATTTCCACTCATCCCCTTCCTTCATTCGTACTTGGTGGTAACCACTCCTTATATCAATCTTGGAGAAGATGGTGGCTCCACTGAGTTCATCTAGCATGTCATCTAGCCGGGGTATAGGGTGGCGGTACTTCATGGTGATGTTGTTTATTGCCCTGTAATCAACACACATTCTCCAAGTACCATCTTTCTTAAGGACAATTAAAACAGGTACCACATATGGACTGAGGCTTTCACCGATGTAGCCTTTGGACATGAGGTCATGGACTTGTCTTTCTAGCTCCTTCGCTTCTTCCGGGTTGATTTTGTAAGCTGGCCGGTTTGGTAATTGAGCTCCGGGTACAAGGTCTATTTGGTGTTTAATCCCCTGGATTGGTGGTAAGCCGGCTGGAACCTCCTCGGGAAACAGTATCCTTGAAAGTCTCCAATAGGTGCTGGTCTCCCTTTGGCAGCTCAGTTTCTTCCCCACCTGAAAACATACTTTCTCTAAAGATCTTGAGTAGCAACTGCCTTGTTTTTCCAACTGCCTTAAGAGCACAGCTATGTGAAATAAACAGATTGGTTGATTTTACCTTTGCACATTTGCTCATGGTCTGTTGCATGTTGTGGACTTCATTTGGGGTTAATGGAGCGAGATTGTGTTTCTTGCCACTGTGCATGAAACTGTAATAGTTGGTCCGTCCATTGTGTTGAGTCTCCTTGTCGAACTTCCAAGGCCTACCCAACAAGAGGTGTCCAGCTTGCATGGGAACAACATCACACAGCACTTGGTCCTCATACGTCCCTATGCTGAACGGTATGATGACTTGTTCACCAATCTTGAGTTCTGCCTCGTCATTCAACCATCTAAGGCGGCAGGGGTGTCGGTGCTTGGTCACCTTGAGACCTAGCTTCTCAACCAAGTACATGCTAGCCACGTTAGTACATGAGCCTCCATCAATAATCAGGCTAGTTACCTTGGTTTTTTTTGGTGCATCGAGAATGGAAAATGTTTTCTCTCTGGATTGTTTCCGGGTCAACCACGGTGCTGAGTGCTCTTCGGATGACTAGCATTTCTCCCATCTCAGGATAGTCAATGATCTATTCCTCATAGTCTTCTAACTCTAGCTCGGCCTCGTCATGAGATTCTTACTCTACATCGTCGCAGATAGTCATGACCCGCTGGTCTGGACAGTCCCGGGCATAGTGTCCTTTCCCTTTGCATTTGAAACAAGTAACATCTCGTGACCGCTGGGCTAGTGCTGGATTGGAACCGGAAGTTGTTCCTTTTAAGTCGGACGTGGTCTTCTTGAATTTTGACACGGCCTCGATTGCCTTGCTCTTGTCTAACCCACGCGGAGGAGTTGGGTTCCTGCTTGTTTTGGCACGGCTGGTTGAGATGGCCTTCCTTTTGCTGTGTTGCTCGGCCTGGATAGCCAAGTGGAGCAATTCTTCCAGGTTGTCGTAAGGTTGCCTCTCCACTTTCCTGGTTATACGGTCTTGGAGTCCAGCCAAGAATTGTGCCACGAGTGTCTCTGGGGCATCATCCACTTCAAGCCAGTTCTTCATGAGTTTCAAACTCTTCAAAGTACTCATCAACAGTCTTGCTTCCTTGGGTAAGTTTCCTGAAACGCTTATGGAGATCTCGGTAGTAGTAGGCTGGTACATAACGCTTCCTCAGAAGGTAGCTCATGTCGGCCCACGAGCTAATAGGATGCAGCCGGCGCCTCCTATGATCGCCCACTTCATGATCCTACCATGCCAAGGCATTGTCGGTCAGTTGGGCTGCAGGAAGCGCCATTTTCTTGGTCTCCGAGTAATGATAGTACTCGATTATGTACTCCATGCGTCTCTCCCAGGCCAGGTAGGCGGCTGGGTCAATTCGGCCCACGAATTTAGGAGGGGTCAGTTTGAGATCCTTCCCGCTTTACTATTGTTCTTCTTCCTCGTCGTGTCGCTGGTGCCTGTTCGCATAGCCTTAGCCGTTGGGCGGGCCTTGGAAATCTCCATTTTGTGCGTGGTTTTGCCTCGGGTTTTGATCTTCCCCGGTCTCAGCAACGGTGCTGTCAATTTCCCGGGTTAGTTTCTGGTCAACTTGGTCTAGACGACCGTTGATGCCAGTCAGCTGGCCAGTGATGCCAGTGATAGCCGTCATAAGCTCGGCTAGCAAGGGTTGATGCGCCTCACCCATATTGTCTCGATCGGTACCTGTCAAAGAAACCAGCCAAGTATCAAGGCGATTTAAAACAAAATGAAGCAATAAATATAAAATGCTGAATGAAATGAGATTGATGCACGGGTGCTAATTAAGGAAAGTGAAACTAAGTGATTGGCGGAATTAAAAATTGATTGACTACTGATTTTTTATTTATTTTTTTACTTTTGATTGATAACAATTTAGAATGAAACAGCTAATCAATCTCGATTTTCTTTTATTTTCTTAAAAAAATGCAATGCAAGAATATTAGAAAACCCTAAATGATCTACACAATGACTAAATAAAAGATATTAGGAACGAGGGAACCAAATTTTGTTGTGGATTGGCAATGGTTGGTGTGGCACGGCCGAACATTGTTATCCACTCCTCTCTTTTTAATCTGGAAACACAAAAGCGATGTGAATGTTTTTTTTATATAAGTTTATGAAAAAGATGCTAACAACTATGAGGAATAGCAAGAACAGTTTGTTTTTTTTTTCATAACTAAAACGAAATAAAAACAAAAACAGAAGAATTAGGTTGGATGGATACAACCTGATGGATAAGAGCGATTAAATTTTGATACCAGTTGATATAAGATCAAAGCCTTGATATTATAGAAATGGCACCGGGGGTGGAAGTGCGAGGTTAGCCTGCTGGTTGTGTGACTCTTTCAGCCGGACCGGACGGAAATGATACTGAACGTGGATGGATCCGAAGGTAACTGGCTGTGTAACTCTTTCTATCTTAGGAGAATGGGTGGATGGATTGATTTGCACCACAATGCTTATTAAGGAGTCTTGATACAGCAACAACAAACGAAGGACAATCCGGATTGGAATTTGTTTGAACAAGGGTTTTCTTTGAAGAAATTGCGATATTTTATTGATCAAGGCTAAAAATAATACACGGCTGCAGTGGGAATTTATATAGAGTCCTCCAGCTTTGCCCATCTAGGGGTCTTTGAAGCAAACTACATTTAATGGAAATTCAAACAGAAAATCTGAAATTGGCATAACATTTCATGGAAATGAGATGTGGCCCGACCAATGTACCTAGGACAGTGTTTCCTAAGTTTCCAGAGCTTATTTCATGGTTTACGCCTTACAGTATTTCTAGTCCACAAGATGCTCCTGAAGATAAGCTAAACATAATATCGTCCGGACACTTCCTGAATTTATGGTCAAGTCGTGCCCTTCTGGTATTAGTTTCAGAAATTTGTATAGCGCTCTACTTGTGACCGAAGGTATGACAAAGGTGTATTGTTCAACGAAGAAAAGGCAGAAGCCGGCATCTCATTCTTCTTCTTTGAACTTGGCTCGACCCATGGCAATCCAGGAAATCGTCAAATGGGCTTTTAGATCGGATGAACCGCTAAAATATGGGCTTTTCACCTGCCCGATATTGTAGAGTCTCACACTCATGATTTGGAAAGTGAACGTGGTCTTTTGAGTTTCATTTAAGACTCGATAGATCTCCAGGGCGTGGGTGATTGCCTAGTGGACTTGCGATCACACCTGCTTCATCTCCTTTGCTGTTTTGGTGAGTTGATCCTCGAGTTCCTCCATCTCGCTCTTCTGGTTAGCAGCGGACGACTTTTGGTTAAACTGGGCCGCTTTCCTTCTTCCGCCTTTTCAAGGATGTTCTCCTTTTCCTTGATTATCTCCCTTATGTCTTCTTCACCGGTTTTGCCTTCCACTCCAATGGTGTATGTTCGATCTCCGTTTTCTTCTCTGGTTCCAGTTAATGGTTGCCCATTAGTACCTCGGCCAGCAGATCGCTTTCGGTTCAGAATCGGTGGTCAAGTCGGGTTAAGCCTTGCGCCAAAGGGCGTTTCTTCTACAACAACTGGTCCGTCAGGACTCTCGGAGAAACTTACTCGTCTCCTGCCGAGTTGAGTTCCTCTCGTCGATGGTACCTTCCCTTGTGTGCTTCCTTCTCGGATAGCCTCCACCACCGTGCTCACCAAGTTGTTGAACTGCTCCTGCTCCGTCTAGCGCTCCAACAGAGCGGCTAGCATCGTCTTCAACTCTGTTATGGCATCCACCGCTTCCTCATGGGCGGTCCTTCCTCCTGCATGGTCTTCAGCTCCGGTGTTTCCTTCTTCTCCGGACATCACTTTCTCAGATCCTCTCGTTCTAAATGTGTTAGATATTTCTCTTCCCCACAGACGGTGCCAAACTTTGAGAGTCAAAACTCACAGAGTCAAAACTTATAATTTTAAATGGGTTCAAAAATCTTTTAACTAAGAACTCGAAGACCAAGATTGCAAATATATGTCTTTATTGATCTTTCTTCCAAAAATACAAAGGAAATTCGTAAAAGCTGTAATAAGTCTTATAATACGAGCCTGAGTATTCAGAATGGAATGGTTAAAACCTATTACATGCTATCTTATATATATTGGACGTCTTGGGGGAAACTGAGAGAAACTGCTACCAATGTGGGACTTTGCTAAACTCCTTATTTCGCCCACTTAGATATTTTGATGGGATTCAGCCCGGTTCGGGGTCCAACTTCTTTAACAAGTAGCCGTTTAGTCTTTCCTGATCCAGCTCGTCTTTGGTCCGGTTTGGTTTAAGTAACTATGATAGCCATTTTGCATTGGTCTGATTTTCTTGGTTTATGAACAGTACGTGAACAATGTTCCGAAGGTAAAAATGTCGAAATGATCCAAATTGTCGCCGGTTCAGTCTAGCCTTGTCCCGAAAGCATGTAGAGGATCCTGAACGCCTTTTGATGTTGAACTTTGATGTTTAAAGACCTCTGGTCGCTATTATCTCCGAGGGAAGATAATGGCGACCATGCATTCTTCCCTTGGGGCTTGATAGTCGCTATTTTCTTCCCTGGTAGAAAATGGCGATCATAATGTATGTCCAGATCGTCTGATGATTCAGTGGTCACCATTATCTTTCTAAGGGAAAATGCCAACCACATATTTGATCATGAGAACTCGGTGGTCGCCATAATCTCCCTTTGGAAAAATGACAGTCAAAATAAGGAGATGTATTTTGAATAAAGATGGTAAAATAATCACGCTCAAAATAAAAAAATTGAATAAAGATAATAAAAATAAAAATAAAATATAGCCAATAAAATAGGTCGCAAACTAATCCATTAGTTGTAAATAGTTGTCTCTAAACAGTCATGATCAAGGAGTTTACATCGTTTTCAAATTCTTCTGAGACCTATTCACTCGACCACTTGGTGCAGTGACAGCTGAACTCCGCTTCCGTGACACCACACCTTCGAGTTCCACTCTAGGAGCTTCCTCTACAGTCATTTGATATGTATCCTGCAATCGAATATAGTTGAACATTAGTTGCTCCAAGTTTTTCTTTTTCATCTAAGAAATTAACATTTTAGAAATCGTTTACCTTTGCGTTGTTTCCTGGAACATCCTTCCTCTTACTTAACTGCTCTTTCACAATTCCTTCCAATACTTTGACTCTTTTCTCCAACCCATAAATCTTCTCCAGTATCTTCTCCTCTATTTTATTCAACCGATCTCCCATGACCTTGAACCCATCTTCCATGTCCTTTTTCATCGTGTTCAGCAAACCAGAATCAATCTCTGGACGTTCAACTCTCGGTATTGACTCACTGCCTGCATTCCCACCTTGCTGTTCTTCCCTTTGTTCCTCTTCTTCTCGGCCAGCCAAATTTTCATTGTAAACCTCCTCAAACAAAACAGATTTACCATGTGTAAGACACTCCATCCCACCATCAAAAATGGGATCATGCGTATCTTCATCATCTTCATTTTCCATGATTCCATTCAGAAGAGTTTTTTTCATATGATGGAGTCAGGATGGTTAAGATGTCATATACGTTCCTCAAAACAACCAATACAATTTATATTGCAAATGACAACTTAGCTTAGTTATTCCAGGATCTTCTTTTATTTTGGATAGAGGAAACCCTCTTGTTTCGCTACTCTTGAACCTGGTCCTATACATCCTAGGACAGCCATCCCTCCCCCCTGGATTTGTTTCTTGCCAATTGATCGCCAATTTGAGAATTGCCTGAAATGCTAAAATCTACAATTACAAACATTTACGTTGACTTAGCTCTCATCTAAAAAAATAAAAATTAAATATTAACTATACTAATTTATAATTTTTAACTCTAAAGGAATCATAAAACCTGGAATCGGCCACGTTTCCCCCTTCTCCACTTCCCCATTAATATTGTTGAACGAGTATTTCCTCCAATGAAAATCTATCGCAAAAATAAAGATAATTTACTGCACTTAGAACGAGAGGGTCTACTATCA
The DNA here is from genome assembly GCA_000411075.1 of Sisymbrium irio. NCBI lineage: Eukaryota > Viridiplantae > Streptophyta > Magnoliopsida > Brassicales > Brassicaceae > Sisymbrium > Sisymbrium irio. The sequence continues at coordinate 11,909 of KE154570.1, read as the reverse complement.
TATCACCTGCTCCTGTCGCCTTTGTTTGGCTTGATACAATGAGCGTGATGAAGTAGAGAACCACCATCTTAAACCTATCAGGACAATGTCTCAGTTCAAGAATTATTGGAGTCAAAACTCATCTCTCGGAGATTGAAGACCCAGAAAAACTAAGTATTAGCATAAAACGCCTATAAAGGCACAATACAGAAGTGCATGGTCGCCATTATCACCCCAACAGGTAATGGCTAACCCCAAATAGTGCCATGATCACCATTTTCTACCCACGAGATAATGGTTAACATAAAAAATGGCATGGTCGCCATTTTCTCCCCAAAATATAATGGCTAACACCAAATAGTGCCGTGATCGCTATCTTCTCCCCAAGAGATAATGGCTATCACAAAACAATGGCATAATTTATCTCTCCAAGAGATAATGGCTAACACCAAATAGTTCTGTGATCGCCATTTTCTCCCCAAGAGATGGCTAACACCAAATAGTGTCGTGATCGTCATTTTCTCCCCAATAGAAAATGGCTAATACCAAATGATGCCGTGATCGCCATTTTCTATCCAAGAGATAATGACTGACACGAAATAGTGCCGTGATCGCCATTTTCGCCCACAAGAGATAATAGCTAATGCCATATAGTGTTGTGATTGTCATTTTCTGATGCGACCCAGGCGAGCGACCCGGGCCAAACTAGGGATCATGTACCGTTGGATGGGAAGCAGCTTGAACCGGAGCTGGAAAGCTTGGGCAAAGGAGCTAAAACACGGTCAGATGGACTTGGAAATGATTTTTCTCATGAGGACTTGAGGTTTGCTCGGAAGGATTCAACGTTGACTCAAGGCTGCATTGTGCACAATCGTATTGTGCATCGTACTGATCGGGTCAAAACACGATGTTCAGTTATCTTCTCCACCTTCCATGATCCAAACTCATTTTCTCCAGGGAAAGACTCTAAAGCTCGTGCCAAACATCGTAAGAGGACCCTTGGTCATGAGACTTCTTCTTTGGCCCGTGCTAAACCCATACATTGGACCATCCGACTGAGCCAAACCGAGCCAAAACATCAAGGAATGAACCTGGATGGAAGTTGATGGGTCAGTCAATCATTTGGACGCCCAATTGAAGGCTAGGAGTCATCTTTGACTGGTCTAGTCAATTCATTTATTATTTCAGTCTTCCATGTCTAGTTTTCCTACAAAGACACTTATTGTCTTTTGTCTTTTCATTTCAGAATTTGTACTATAAATATCTGATTTATTTCATGAATAAACACAGACCTTTTTTGCTTATGCTTTTCTTTGAGAGAGGATCTCTTTGGTTCAGATTGAATCATTTCGTTGCTTGGTTAGGGTTACTTCCAAACAACAATCCTCAATCTCTGTTATAGTGCGTCATATCTAGAGGAGTTGAGTTCGGGAATATCAGTGGCCTTCCGCAACCACTGTGCGACCCTTCATTCCACCTCAGTTTCGAGCTTGCTTTGCATCCTCGGTCCATATCCAATCAATCCAGAATTGAGTGCGTTCCTAGGAGTTCATCACGTGGTATCATAGCCACTTTGGCTGGTTTGTTTTCATTATATCTTTTCATTCTTCTCATCTTCCATAATTTTCTTCTTCTTATTTTTCTTTTGATCCGGGCTGATCTTACTCCTTGTATTATCACCTAAAGTTTGTTGTTTGATTCAATTTTTTTTTTAAAAAGAG
>KE154569.1:35247-45711 GCA_000411075.1 Sisymbrium irio | reverse complement strand
TTTTTTGTTAATTTTTAAGAGTTTAAGAAATACAATATAAATTAACACTTGTCGAAATCTTAAATCATCATTCCGACACTTGTCAAAATATTGTTCATTAATAATTTTAAGGGATGATGTTTTATATAATAAGATTTGAAAATCTGAAAAAGTTGCATATTACATGAAACTTCAAAATAGCAAGATAACTTAAATTTAACATGTCATAGTCAATAATCTTATTGAATGAAATGTCGGATGAACCCACAATAAATAAGACAATAATGTTAAGTCAATTTTGAATCGATAAAATCGAGTGCAAAGAACAACAAAGCTATCGATGTATGTAATAATTTTTTGATTTTTTAAATTAAAAAAATATTGATTTAAAATATTAATTTTAATTTTATTGATTATATACACAGTAGAAAGGTATGTTAAAAATATATATTTGATTTTCAGATCTAATTTTGGTCATTCTTTTACATAATCTTATTAAACATTGAATAAATTTTCCCATATAAATATATATTCTGTTATATTTCAGAATCAGTAAATTTTGCTTAATTTTAATGTTCTTTATTTTCTAAAAACTAAAGTTTTAATGGTTTATTCTATTTTTTTGTATATAATTTTCCTCAATGATTTTTTTTGTTATACCTTTTTCTTCTGTCTTTTTATCTTTTGACTTTTATTCATCAGCATTTTTTCTTTCTCCATTTCAGTTGTCTTTGAATTTTTTTTTTCTGATTTTACCATGTCTTCTAATCCTTCCTTCTCCATCTTTTGATTTTTATTCTCTTCCAACATTTTTGTCATCTATTTTTTTCGGCCTCCCTTCTTATGTTTGTTTTCTTCTTCTTACTATTTTCTCATTTTTTGTTGTTTTCATCTTTCTCTTCTTCCTTTCTCTTTTTCTTAATCATCTTCGACTTATTCATCCACTATACATTGATTTTCTACAGTTAAAGAAACACCAAATAAAGATTATTAAAAGAATGATGTGTATATCAAAACTACACGAAGGCAAGAGGAAAAATGGTCACGTTAAAATAGATGATTAACAAACATATATCAATCTCCCACAGACAGAAAACACTAAACAAATATTAGTAGAATGAGAAAGCAAGATTTAGACTAAAAATGAGTATCAAAGTAAAAGAAGAACAGTAAAAGAGATAATAACATCTACTCTCTTTTTTTCTTTGTAGATGCAGCCCTTTTTCACAACTAATTTTGGCGAACCCTTCCAAGACCTATGGAAAATAAAAAACCATTATATTAGTTTGAGTATGTACAAACCATAATGAGAAGTCGTTATTAACCACATAACTTATAACTTAGTTAAAGACTCCGTTACTGCTCAGATAGTAAGAAGTTATCATCAGGGCAAGGGTCTCTGAGAATCCACCAGGAGATGATAATGATCTATTAATCTTCCGTCTTCAGGATTAAAGACAAGTTTAAGGAATGTGCTAGATTATTCCTTTAAGCACTTACAAGGACATTCATGGTTACAAAATACACATTATGAAACTGTCCATTAATGATCATCCCATTAGCCTTACAGCCAAGTTGATGTATGTTAGGGTGTCAAGAATGCCATGACAATATGACATTATGTACAACGAATGAATCAGAGATCCTACCCACAACGCCTTAATATACTAAACCGCATTTATGTGATCTTCATATATACTATGACATTATGTAAAACGAATGAATCTTAAAACTGAATCTGATAATTATCTATGCTTATCAGTTCTTTTATTTGCTATGCTTGAATCTTCACTCCAAACTTAATAGCATGATGTCAGCTTGAATGTAGGGGAGTACAGATAAATCAAACAAAAAAAAGTAAAAACTGACCTGTTTAAACATAAGCAACTTAATAAAACCAATGTTGCAGCCAATAGTCATAACTTGTAAATAAAGCAGACGACTTTCCCAATGCATATTTTTATAAAACGCTCAGCTTACTCAAGTGGAAATCAATTAGTAGCTGAGGGATGACATATATATGCCATGGTCATGAACCTAAAATATAAATCGAGTGTAACATATCAGAAACCCTTTGAAGAAACTTACCAGGTGATTTGTTCCGCCTAACATGTTTGATGTGGGCAAGTAAACGTGAGCCAAGTTACATCATGGAGCTTAGCGATGGCCTCCCCACTCTGAGCAGTAATATCATCCCACTGTTTGGACAATCCTTTTGGCACCGTTACATTTTTAACAGAGACTCCCTAGATGTACTCAACTACTCAAGTGTCTAAGAGTTAATCAGATGATCTGCTACTTTGTTTTTATAATACACCTAGCCTCCTACATATAAGCACATGTAATATAACATGAACGGTTAGTTTCAAACTTTTTGATAAGATTTAAACAAAGGGAAAAAAAGGCAAAGGTAATAAAGAAAAACGGAAAACAACATTCAACATGCAAAATTGGGTGTCTGTGTTTCTGCGAGATCGTTCTTTCACGATGGATCTTCTTCCCACAAATTAGACTCGAGTACCTTCTGAAATTATACTGTTAATACTTAATTTAGTGAAAAGCTAAACCGAGTACAACATATTAATATCTCGTTTAAATATTGGAAACGATACAACAGAATCAAATTTATCTGAGCTAAAGGGTTCAGAATTTTACCTTTCTATCAAGGAGGAGAAGAATTCTGCTGTCTTTTTTCAGGTTCCTTGAAATCCCATAAAATAAATAAACTACCAACAACCTGTTGGGAAGAACATCCAAGAAAAAAATCATCGAAAGTAACAAAATTTCTGATTACGGGAATTGGAAAAATCGATTCCGGCCATTTTGAGAGTTCAACATAAAATGGGTGTGGGCAGAATGGGTTGGGACTTCAACGAAATCGACAGCAGCCATAGCGGTTAGGAGTGTGGTCCTGTTTGTTTGGTGAATTGGAGTTAACATCCAGATGCAGACGCACACCGCTGTTTGTATAATATAAAATAAGTGTCTAATCCAGATGTGGTATCTAAATGTAACGTCCAAACTCATCCAAAAAAATCATGATTTATGGATGAGTTTTTTTGTGTGCATCTAGCACACTAGATTCATCCAAAATTTCTAAAAATCAGAAATAACCTTATTTATTCTTATAATTTTATCCTTAAAATAATAATTAAAAATTGTTATAAAAATTTATAAAATGATGTTTTTAATTCAAAATTTCAAAATCACATTTTTCGCTAAAACAAAAAAAAAACATTTTTCCACCAAAACCGCAAAACCATGTTTCCTCGTCAAAACCGTAAAATCTCGTTATTCCGCCAAAATCGTAAAATCGTGTTTTTTTGTCAAAATCGTAAAATTTGGTTTTTCCACCGAAACAGCAAAATTGTATTTTTCCGTCAAAATGAAAAACTCTTTTTCCCGCCAAAATAGTAAAATCACGTCTTCCCACTAAAATCACAAAATCACGTTTTTCAGCCAAAACTGAAAATCACATTTTTCCGGCAAAACCGTAAAAATTCATTTTCCGCCAAAACCGCAAAATCTCGTTTTTCTGACAAAACCACAAAATCTCGTTTTCCATCAAAATCAAAAACTCGTTTTCCTGCCAAAACCGCAAAATCACGTTTTCTCACCAAAACCGCAAAATCATGTTTTCCCGCCAAAACCGCGAAATCTTGTTTTCCCGAAAAAACTGCAAACTTGAGTTTTTCCGTCAAACCCGCAAAATTTCGTTTCCCGCCAAAACCGCAAATTCATGTTTTCCCACCAAATTTCCGGCAAAACCGCGAAATATTGTTTTCCCGACAAAACTGAAAACTATCGTTTTTCTGCCAAAACCGCGAAATCTCGTTTTCCCAACAAAACTGCAAACTTTCAATTTTCCGCCAAAATCTCGTTTTTCCGCAAAAACCGCAAAATCTCGTTTTTCCGCCAAAACTTTAAAATCATGTTTTCCCTCCAAAACCGTAAAATCTCGTTTTTTCGCCAAAACCGCAAATCATGTTTTCCCGCCAAAACCACAAAATCACGTTTTTCCGCCAAAACCGTGAAATCTCCTTTTCTCGACAAAATTGCAAACTTTCGTTTTTCCGCCAAAACCGTAAAATCTCGTTTTTCCATAATATCAAACTCGAAAAATCTCGTTTTCCCGCTAAAACCGGAAAATCACGTTTTCCCGCTAAAACTGGAAAATGATGTTTACCCGCCAAAACTGTTAAAACTGCAAAATCTTGGTTTTACGCAATAACCACAAAATCATGTTTTTCGCCAAAATCTAAAAATCTCGTTTTCCCGATGAAATCACAAAAAATCATTTTCTCGCTAAAACTGCAAAAACTCATTTTCCGTCAAAATTGTTTTTACAATTTAAACATGAGTAACTTTCATTTTTGATAATTATACACATGTTTAGAGTAAAAGAAAAAACAAAAGAGTTTTTGGTCATTTGACATAAAACTCATCCGTATACAAATAAAGAAATACGAAAGGAACATAACTACATCTAAATACAATTTCTAAACACATAATCCAAAACCATGAAACCATGAACAACATCTGATTGCTGCATCTAATTACTGCATTTAGATGCCGTGTTTGGAATTTTCATCCAGTTCACCAAACGAACAGGACATGTATCTGAGAGAAAATGTTTTGCTTAAGATCTATGCGTGGAAGTGTGTAGGGTGAAGCAGAGAGATGGAGTATTTAAAGTGAGGTAGATTGAAACTGCAAGAAGAATTCATAGCATCTCTCAACAATTAGCGAAGAAATACAGTCGAGTCTTAAACGAGGAGTTAGGAGAGCTGAAAAGGTAACAGTTCGGAAGGTGGAAGGGCTAGGGTTACGGTGGAAGCAAAGAATCGACGGAAGCTGCAGATTGGACAGAAGGTTTACGAATTCAAATCATAGGTATTGGGCTTGAGCAAATATATCTGTGGGCTCAATTTGGTTGATTATGAGTCGCAAATTCAAAGGTCTGTGTTTTGTCACACATATGGAAAAAGTGAGAGCGAGAATCTAAAAAGCTAAAGTGGATACGTGTTCAGAGGAGGAAGAGACTCTTGCCTAATTATATATAAAAAATTTCAAAGCCTCTAATTCTAGATTTTTTTTATAGATTCGTTTTATCAAACATTTATTTCTTCAAACATTACTTTCATGTTAAATCATAAACCAGCATAACAATATTATTTACAATAACTTTTTAATTTACGGTTAAAACACAAATAACAGTTCAGGAAGCACATGAAAAATCATTAAAAAATTTATCTAATTTATTAAGATATCCTTGATTGCTTACAAATTTTAAAGCAGATTTTTCTTTTAATTTTTTTTTCAAAAACCACTTTATCAGCCATTTAAGATTTTGAACAAATAGATTTCTTGAAATCTAAGAGCATTTGTATTAGTTAACCTCTTTTTGGGGTTCATAATACAAATTATCTATTATATTTTTTTCTGATTTTTTTTTTAAAAAAAAAATTCGAACCAATCGCGATTCGCCAAGTGACGTGGCACCCGCAAAAAATGATGAACTAGGTTCATAAGGAATAATTTAGATGATATGGGTTCATAAAAATTTGTGTTATATAATTTTTTTTTTTTGAAATCTGTGTAAACATCCTTTATAACTAACGAAGATGCTCTAAAAAAACCAAAATCTAGGAAATTAAGTGTCGGTGGAACTTTAGTAAGTTAGTAGTATCAGCAACGAAAGTGGAGTACGCATAAGTAGAAAATCAATAATCAACAGCTACAGTATTACAAATGTCAATATGGAAAAAATCCAAGTCTGGTTATATACAAGATAAAACAGCAAGGCCTAATCAATGGCTCAACTGGATATAGAGACTCGCCACAACCCAATCCTTTATTTGAATATTAATTGCAACTGTTTGAGTTAATTGTTTTTCGTCTCCGAATAAATAGTCTTTATTTTGGAACGACCAATCAACAGTCAGTTACTGGCCGTGGCCATATAGCTTCTGCGATACGCAGCTGCGTTTGTCGGAATCAACATCTCTTTCAATCCTTCATCTCCCAGATATGCACCCAACATTTGCAAAGCCAACTGGTGATTCACATAAGAAGTCATAAAGAGAAACATATATATAACCGTTGTTGGAAATGTAAGCATGTGTGTAAGAAGAGCCAGAAAGAACAGAAAAATCTTTACCGCGAAGATTCTAAGGCTATGCCAAAAGCGACGGGGCGAAGGAAAAGGAGATATCAAGTAGCCTATGGAGGTTAGGGTGATGCATACAAGATGAAAGACTAGAGTAAGGGGACGAGGATTCATGCCTCCAAGAATAGCCATGATTCCTGATGTTCGGAAACCACCACTGCAGAGGTAATTAAAGCACCCTTGTCGCATTCCCTCTCTTGCTTCGTCCGTTGTAGCGACAAGCACTTCTGAAAAGACATGCGCCAGCGTGTTCACCGTTGCCGCCATAGGCTTTTACCATCCAATATCAACATAAAGAAAAAAAAAACAAAATATCAGATATACTAAATTGTAGCTAACTTTATGTGAGCATTTTACAACAAATTGACATTCATCAATCTGTAAAGACTAAGGATCCAAAACTTAATAAAAAGAAGTAGGACCTAAGCAGCTAATCTGAAGTATTAATTGATGAGTCATTCCACAAATTTTGTTTAGAAACAAACAAAAAAATCCATGACCTTTTACACATATCAACAAACAAACAACGTTATGTAGCTCACTATTAATAACTAAAAATGCCAGAACTCACCTTGCGGATGATGTAAAAGGACTTGACAAGATCCAAGACCTTCTTAGTATTTTCAAGGTTTGGCAATGGCCTGAGAAGATTGCGTAGGATGAGAACGTCCGAGAGTGCAACCATCATCCCTGAAGCGATTATAGGATGACGCATATTGAATGCATCTCCCAACACAATCACTCCTTTCTTGTGACACGGCTTCGCTGACATACTCTTAGTCGCAGTTGTTCTTACCTCTAGTAGTCCCTCCTCGACCCCTTTCAAAAATATCTCACGGAGATTTCCAGTTTCCGGTATCTACGACACCAAAGGGATTTTGATGAATGCTGATACAAACTTCATATGAACGAAGTTTTAGTTTTACATCAATCCTTACGTACCTGAGGAGCCACAGTTTTCTTCAGAAAGTTAACCATTTCGCCATTCGCCATAGAAGGAATGTTGTCAGCAGGAAGCTCGGCAGTGCAACGAACCTCATCGCTTGTTATTTGATATAGAACACAAGGTAAAGGTTTAGAGAAAATAACATGCAGACTACGTGGATCTTCAAGTCGGCTATTCTTCGTGACGTAACCCACAAAATACGAGAGCACTTCCTCCTGTATACATATAACGATGCAACTATGTTCCATTGAAATTCAATGAGAATATAAAAGTCTACAATGGGTAAAAGATAAGTGTTAGACTCACTTTATTATCGACGGCTGACCTACGAAGGTTCGAGTAGCAACCGTCGCATACAACAGTGAGAGGTGCGAAGGCAGATATTTCTTCGCCTGCGCTATTCTTGTATGTTACTCCCTTAACCACTCCTTTTTCTTCTATCAAAGACTTCACCGTTCCTTCTTCCAATTGCACACTGCCAACGTTCATCGCAATTTATCAAGAAGATGAAATTACATTTATCTCTATAAAATAATAATGTTAGAATTCTGAAAATTTTATTAATTTATAGAATTATTAATTAATTAATAAATTAATACTAATTAATTCATAAAATAACATTTTAATCTATAATCTTTTTTAAATAATGTTATTCTGATAAATTTAGATGAATATATTCATTAAAAATGACATACAACGAACTTAAAACTATGAAAATAATTTTTTATTGTATTAAAATATATTTTAATAATATATGTTAAATATACAAATAATTTCATATGTATGTAAAAAAGTTTAAAATGTATAAGAAAGAATAACTATAATCAGTAATGATGAAGATGAAATTATATGATGTTACAATACATTTGAAATCATTTAAAAATACAAAATTAATTTGTAAAACTCTTTATAAGTGTTGGATTCAAATATAAAAAGTATCACTAAGAGAATATATAAAATTAGAGATTAAAAATTAATAAAATCTTAATATTATATATAAAATATATATATATATATATATATTCATATTAAAGTATATTGTTTTAACTATATATGCAATAAATTTATCTAATTATTGATTTATACTATTATTGGAATCATATATATACATAGGATTTCAAAAAACTATTATCTTTTATTTTATAAAAAAAAATCAACTTTTGTATTAATTTAATTTAGAACTAAATAAATTTATTATTTTATAAAAATTATTAATTTATCGATTAGTAATTTATAGAGATTTATTTAAGACTAAAGGTTGGTTAGATCATTTTACTCATTGTTAACTTATTTTGAAATGATTGATTTCCAAAAATTAAAGATTGATTTTCAGTTCCACTAGAAGAATTATCTCGACTGCAAGTTCCCTAATTACTTTTGATTACCGTTTGAAGTCTCCACGTTGCAAAAAGAAAAGTACTAATACGTAATTATCAGGTGGAAATTATATGTACGTACTTGGCAAGAGAAGCTGCCTTTTTGCGTAGACGTTGTACCAGACGGCCATTACGTAAGAACCTACCGGCTGGTTCATGAGGAAACTTAATGTTATCCGGATAATACAAAGTGCCGTTTTTTCCATCCTTGTAAAGTGCCAAGGACTTGACTTCTTGAGCGTCTATCTCCTCCAAACAATCTAATAGATATACAGACCCAAAATGGCAAGTCAAGCGACACGTAACATTATGGAGTTTAGATACATTTATGCGCATATGTCAACAAGATTAATATTGTGTTGCAATGAATGTGAAGATGAAGTGAAGAAAGAGACCTTTAAGACCAAGCTGAGATAACATAAGTCGTCCTCCAGGTTGCATCAGCTCTCCCATAAATCTTTGAGGTTCTTTCAAGTCCCTCTCTATTACATGTACTCGCCGCCCATCCTGCATCCGCATTTAAATCTTAAATGAAAGGATACGCAATGCCGTGCTTAGCTTTATAGATGTCTAATTAAGGCAAATACAAAAATTAGGCCCTTCAATTAAATATATACATAAAATTTAAAACAATATAAAATGATAATACGATAAAGTTAAAATATAACACTCAAAAAATGGTTTTTTCACTTTTAAAATAGAAAAAAAAACTAAGAGGTGAAATACTAGCACATAAAAAAAAAACCAAACAAAAGAGAAGAAGAAAATTTACTATAAAAAACAGAAGATGATGGTACAAGAAAAAAAAAACAGGTCAAACGATCCAAAATCTCCGTATTGAATAATGAACAGTTTTTAAACTAATGGAGATTTTTCATTACTTTTTTGGCATCTTTTTTTAAAAGGAGAGAATATAAATTGTGTAAAAACTTTTTTATAAAACAAAAAAAAATTAAATTAGATAATTTGGAGAATCGTGGATTTTGATATTAGCAGCTCCAACACAAGGTTTTAGGTAGAGTTTTAGTCAAATTTTTAATTAAAAAGAAAAAGAAAAAAAATAAGAGAGAAGGAGAAAACCAATTTTGAAAATAGAGATTTCAAAACTTTTCAAAACATAGTCTAAAATACACAAAAATTTCTGAAATAAAGGCCCCAAAAGTTTTATATATCTTGGAGGTCTACGGCAAAAGCTTTTTTAAATACACATGAAGCACCACCTTGAGGATACGTAATATCTCTTTTTCAAAACTTACCGCATAGATATTTACCTGTAGCTTAAGAATGTTAGGACTGATAACTAAAATTTTCCTTACAACGGTTAGTTAGATCTTAGAGCATGGTTATATTAGAGATTTATTAGGAGTTTTTATTTTTTTAATATTTTAAATAGAAAAAGTAAAATAAACAACATCTCTTAATTTGTTTAAATAAGCAATTTCTCTTCTATTTAGTCCAATTTTTTGTTTTATTTTTATTATCATTTAGATTAAGAGACCCTTTTTAAAGACTAGATTAATCATGTTCTTACATCGGCCACCACACTATATAGCTTCTTTGAAAATAAATGAAGAGATTAACCATGATCAACGAAAAAGAAGAAGTATCTGGCGTTGAGTAAAAAAGCTATATATGCACAACACATGAAAAGCTACCAAAAACGTTCGATCAAATCAGATATGTAGGTTTTAAAACATCAACACATATATATTTGAACGAAAATAATCTCTACTCATCAGTACAATTTACCTGGCAGATCTATATTTCTTAGATATGTAAAAAATAGTCAACTTACGGAAAAGACCGTCAGAATGACAAGGCCTTACCCTTTTTGTTTGATGAATATATATATAAAACCAAAAAAAAAACGAAAAAAAAAACGTCACAGGCGTAAATATACCTTAGCAAGAGCATAAGCGAGAGCCGCGCCTGCCACACCCGCCCCAACAATGATGACATCAGCGACACCGTCTCTTCTCTCTTCTGCCTTGACC
>KE154569.1:13900-28511 GCA_000411075.1 Sisymbrium irio | reverse complement strand
GGCCACACGCTGCCCGACGAGAATTAGCCATGTCAACCAAGAAGAAAAAGAAGAAGGGAGACCCGAGCCTTCTCTTCTCTCCATCATCGAAGTTCGGACGAGTTGTTACTCACTCTGCAGTGCTTCTGAAATCAGCGTCCGACACCTCTTCCGAGGTTAAAGACCAAATCACCGCCGTTGATTCTCCGTCGTCAGGCTGTGCTTCTTCTCATATCGACGCTTCTGCATCTGTTGAAGGCGACTCAGCCGTGGATTCTGTCTCGACATCCAAGCCAACTGCAGATCTGAAATCTGAGGACTCTCCACAGATTCAGCTTCCTCTTCAGTCCGATGTGGGTTCCCCAGGTTCTCCTCCTCCGACCGTCGATGATTCTCCCGACTCAGCTACCCCAAAGGCTGACCAAGGAGCTGCGCAAGGTGAAACCCCGAGGAAATGGTCTTCTCGTATCACGGATTCAGCACACTTGGAGGAGCTCGGGACTCCTACGGAGCACGTTTCCGGGGCTCCGTTCGTCTTCATTCCAGATGATAACCTTGAAGCGGCGAAGGATGAATTCAAGAAGTTTGTATTTGCTCGGTTTCATGGAGACTGTCCATCAAAAGGAAGGATTATCGGAGTTGTAAATGCAATTTGGGCTAGTGTCGGTCCCCGTATCTTTGTCCATACCATCGGTGCTGGTGCCTTCCTCCTAAAAGTGGTGCACCAAAGGACGAGAGAACATATTCTAAGTAGGAGTATGTGGACCATAGTTGGGTTTCCTATGTTCGTTGCCCCCTGGTCTCCAGAGTTCTCGCAGGAACAACTTCCTCTGTCATCGGCTGTGGTTCCGGTGGAATTCCGAAATGTTCTTTACTTGCTTTTCAATAAAAAAAGTTTGAGCCGACTTGCCACTGCAGTTGGAAAACCGGTCTCACTAGCTCCGGAAACGGAGAGGAAGGAGGACTTTGAGGTGGCAAGGATTTTTATCAGGGTTAACCTCACCAAACACCTTCCTACAAAAGTCATCTCAGGGTTTTCGACTGGTAGGGAAGTGGAAATTGATGTCAAGTACCCTTGGCTACCACATAAGTGTGATCGCTGCCATAAATTTGGTCATGACCAATACTCTTGCGCCCAGGGGGTTAATGTGCACTCACCGTCGGATAAAGAGTCTCCGGAGGTTCGTGGTAAACAGGCCTTCTCTAAACGGCATGGTGACGTGAGAACAGGTCGGCAGTACAGACGCAGATCTCGATCGGCAAAACCTAGATCTAACTCACGGATTGCTCGAAGGAATAACACGAGTGGTAATGAATCTGCAGTTGAAACAAAGGTTGATGATCCTACTGACTTGGAGGATCCACGATTAAGGGGTTCGGTAAGTTCAGTGGTTGAGATTGCTGTATGTTCACAAAACGAGAATGATCCAACGTCAGTGCAACCTAAAGACTCAGAGGGTCTTGAGACTGTCAATGTATCTGAGGATAAGGTATCTGAGGGTTTAACTAGAGCAAATGGGATTTCAGATGCAGCAGTTGAAACAGGATTCCAGAGGGTTCGTGGTTCTAAGGCTGATTCCAGGACAGTGTCTGAGGCAAAGCATGCTGGGAATTCAAAGCACAATCGATGTGAGGACTCTGTCGAAATCTGTATGATAAACAAGTTTGACCTTCTCTTGGGTGAAGAACAGACGGACTCCGGAGCTCTTGAAGCTCCTTTCTTCCTGGCTCGGAATGGGAAGAGTGGCCGTAAGGCCAAGTCACATAAATAAGTTATTTTATAATGTTTTTTGGGTGGAATGTCAGAGGATTGAACAGTACTCGACGCCACCATATGGTTAAAGATTGGATTAATAACCATCGGCCATTTTTTGGAGCTTTCTTGGAAACACACATTCAGGAAGCTAATGCGGATCGTATAAATCGGGCACTTCCACAAGGTTGGAAGTTTTTTGGCAATTATGCACACCACAACTTAGGACGAATCGTGGTTTTTTGGGATCCTCGGATCTATCTTTTCATTTATCATGCATCTGCTCAATCAGTAACTTGTGGTGTCTACATCCCATCTGATAATGTTACCCTCACAGTCACGTTTGTGTATGGCTATAATACTCCCGAGGAGAGGAATTCATTGTGGGACGATTTAAGGTTTCTGAATTCCACATCTCCAGTTTCTAATCATCCCTGGTTAGTCGTCGGTGATTTTAATCAGATTTTAAGGGTTAATCAGCATTCTCAACACCTCACCTCTGATGTGGATACGTCTGGCCTCGATGACTTTAATATGGCTTTGCAGGATGCTGATCTATTTGAAGCTCAGGCCAAGGGGCTTCCATTTACATGGTGGAACAACCAGGCTCTTCATCCGGTATCCAAGAAATTGGACCACGCTCTGATAAATCAATCCTGGTCCACGACTTTTCCTGAATCTTATGCTGACTTTTTGGAGCCTCTGCAATTTGATCACGCCCCCTGTCTGGTCCGTATTCCATCTCTTGCTAGAAGGCCTAAAAAGCCTTTCAAATTCTTCAACCATTTGATTGATTTACCTCAATTCAAGGACACTGTGCGAGAGGCTTGGAATAGTGGTTCAATAGTGGGTTCATCGCAGTTTAAGCTCATTCGATCCTTAAAACTCCTAAAACCAGCTCTTCGTAATTTGAATAAGAATCATTTTAGTGGGATCACGAACCATGTGAAAGAACAGGCTGAGAGGATTTCGGAGCTTCAGAGAATCCTATTAACGTCCCCGACGCCGGATATTGCCCAAGCAGAACATCAGGCTCGAGTCAAGTGGCAATCACTACTAACTGCTGAATAGAAATTTTACTTTCAGAGATCTCGTGTCAGGTGGCTTCACTTGGGGGACAGAAACACACCTTTCTTTCACAGATCCTTGGTTCAGCGATGTGCTAGGAACCACATCCATTTCTTAAAAGACTCAGATGACAGGGTATTGACGGAGACTGACGATATAAAAAGTCATGCGGCTACTTATTTCAAAGCGTTATTGGGGAAACTGATATGTATGTTTCTCCTGTTTCGTTGGTGGAATTGCAGGACCTCTTACCTTTTCGGTGCACAGAAGCTCAGAGCTTAGATCTCCAAAAGGTAGTCACTGAGGCAGAAATCCGAACCACTCTCTTCGCTATGCCTCACAGTAAAAGCCCAGGTCCAGATGGTTTTCCTGTCGAATTTTACAAAGCGTCCTGGGACATAGTAGGTGCTGATGTGGTTGCCGCAGTAGAGTTTTTTTGAAATGGGAGACTGCTAAAAGATATGAACAACACTGCTATTGCGTTAATTCCCAAGACATCAGAGGCATGTAAATTAGGAGAGTACATGCCAATAAGCTGCTGCAATTTGGTCTATAAGCTGATTTCAAAGGTAATAGCTAACAGAATGAAGCCTATTCTTATTATGTGCATTAGTTCCAACCAGTCGGCTTTTCTAAAAGGTCGCAGTCTAGGAGAGAACGTCCTACTGGCTTCTGAACTTATCCGGAACTATAACAAGTCAAACTGCTTGAGGAGTTGTATGCTGAAAGTTGATATCAGAAAGGCATTTGACACGGTAAACTGGGATTTCGTTCTTAAGGTGCTTGAGGCCGAGGGCTTCCCTCCGATATTTAGAACGTGGATAAGTGAATGTATTTCATCTCCAAGGTTCTCAGTTGCCATCAATGGAGAATTAGCAGGTTTCTTTCCCGGGAAGAAAGGACTGCGTCAAGGAGACTCGATCTCCCCGTACTTATTTATAATGGTGATGGAGGTTCTGTCCAAGCTTCTAGAGAAGTCGGTAGATCAGGGAAAGATAAGGCTTCATCCGTATTGCTCCTCGCCACGAGTTACTCACCTGCTGTTTGCGGATGATCTACTGGTATTTGCTGATGGTTCTAGACATTCTATTTCCGGTATCAAAGAGGTAATGTCCCACTTCAAAGATCTGTGTGGGCTTGATATGAACCCGGCTAAATCTGAGATTTTCTTTGGAGGGTTAAGTGAAGAATCATCTACGGTCCTCTCTGGTTTATCTGGGTTTAAAATTGGTACTTTTCCAACCCGGTATCTAGGCCTACCTTTGAACCCAATAAGGATTACAGCCTCCACTCTTCAGCCATTTCTGGAGAAGGTAACCTCAAAACTCCATTCATGGACAGTGAAGCATTTATCGTTTGCTGGTAAGATCAGACTAATCTCCTCGGTTATTTATGGAATGGTGAATTTCTGGAGCTCTGTGTTTGCTCTTCCTAAGGCTTTTTATGCTAAAATTGACTCCATCTGTTCTGCTTTCTTATGGAAGAACAAAACTGAATCCGCAAGAGGTGCAAGGGTGGCATGGAAAGATATTTGCAAGCCTAAAGCTGAGGGAGTATTAGGAATTCGTCTGTTGGAGGATTTTGAATGTGTCTTCAGGCTAAAACAAGTCTGGAATCTGTTTGTAGCTGCCGGATCTCTTTGGGTTGCTTGGGTCACGAGTAATGTTTTTGGTGGGAGAAAATTTTGGCTGGTCCGTGATAGTAATCGCTTTTCTTTCACCATCAGGAGTTTTATCCGATACCGACCCCTTTTGGTTAATCTTCTGCGTTGCAATGTTGGCAACGGAACTGTTGCATCGTTTTGGTATGACTACTGGACCGAACTGGGACCCCTGATTTCTGTTCTGGGGGAAAATGGCCCGCGATCTCTGCGCATTCCACTAAATGCGTCGGTGCTCAGCGCCATGCATGATGGTAACTGGCATCTGCCACCGGCGAGATCCGAGGAGGCAATCACGCTCCAGACTATCTTGACTACTATCTCTCCTCCTTCAGCTGTTAAAGGAGAGGACTATTACCTTTGGCGGAATGCAAGAGGGAGTTTTGGCACTCAGTTTTCTTCTCGTACGACTTGGGATTATCTGCGTGACCATTCACCGGTTGTTCAGTGGAACAAGGTTGTCTGGTTCAAGGAGGAAATTCCGAGATGCTCTTTCATTCTTTGGTTGGTTATGTTAAATCGACTACCAACCAAGGATAGATTGATTCGATGGGGATTAAATGTCCCTGTAGGTTGTGTTTTGTGCTCTTCGGCACAAGAAACACATGATCACATGTTCTTTCAGTGTGTGTATTCGGCGGAGCTATTTCGCTCATTCACAACTGCTTTTGGTTTTCCTCAATCAGCTACTGCTATGGAGGTGGCTTCTATGATTGCTGCTAATACAACTCTTGCTCGTTCACAAGAGGGCGTTGTGGTCAGACTGGTCTTTCAGGTCTGTGTGTATCTCATTTGGAAGGAACGAAACCGGCGCATCTTTCTCTCCTCCTCCTCGCCTGTGGCAGCGTTGCGGACTTCTGCAGATCGTCTACTCCGGGATCGTCTCCTGTCCTTCCCTGCCGTAAGTGATAGCACTCCATCTCTGTTGGAGGTGTTTTTCTCTTTGCAAGAAAGGTCTTAAGTTTGTATTTGTAATAAGTTGTTTAATAACAACATTGTAGCTACTAATCTCAGAAAATGGTATAAAATTTAACATTCATACCGAAAAAAAATCAAGCAAGAAAATTAGCTCTAAAAGAGATGGAGGAAAATA
This sequence comes from Sisymbrium irio, assembly GCA_000411075.1. Classification (NCBI taxonomy): domain Eukaryota; kingdom Viridiplantae; phylum Streptophyta; class Magnoliopsida; order Brassicales; family Brassicaceae; genus Sisymbrium; species Sisymbrium irio. The sequence continues at coordinate 22,958 of KE154569.1, read as the reverse complement.
AAATATTGTTAACAAATTTAAATTCTATTGAAGATAACAATACATGTGAATTTCTTCGATCTGAACAAGCAAGAATCATACAAAAAAGAACTCAAGAACAACAACAACCAGAGCCTTCGACTACTCCAACTTCCTACGGACAATATTTTGGAGGTTTTGGAGGTTCAAGATCAAATTTACCTGATTATTAGTATTATGAATTTTAATTTTTATAATTTTTATGTTTTATGTATTTTTATTTCATGTAAAATATTTATTATTGTATTGTAAAATAAAATATATATTATGTTATTCAATATGATATTATTATTGTATGAAATTATGTTTTTAGTTTGTCAAATTTTTTTAGTCACAATTTTTATTTGTTTTAATGTATTTATATATATAATTAAATATATAAGTATAATATTTGAAGTATTTATCAGATATATAAATAACGGAACTAAAGTGAATTAAAAGTTACTAGAACTATTTTAAAATTTATGAGACTATAAGAAGTAAATTATAAAGTAAACAATGTTTTGAGGTTTTGAATAGTAAAACCTCAAATTTGAAGGGTCATTGTTCAAAACCTCAAAATTTGAAAATTTGAGGGATAGGTTAGAGTTGGAAAAATCTCAAAATTTGAGGAATTAAGAGATGGGTTGAAGTTGGAAAAACCTCAAAATTTTAGGATTTGAGGATGGATTGGAGATGTTCTGAGAACTTGCTCCACTGTGAACTTGTTTATTATACCATTATACCATCACGCCAATTTTAATGAAATGTATCGGCAAATAAATAGATCAGTAGCTTTGTTTGTTCTGGTTCTCACTGCCTATATCTACATTTTTCTTTGTTTTTTCTCAGAATTTTCCATCAACTAATTATATAATAATAGATCATATGATTCAATTAATAGAAACAGTTAAGAAAGGAACGTAAAGTAAAATTGAAATGAAAAAAAACACATAATCAAACAGAAATATAAATGAGGTAGTATGAATGCATAAACATAAAAATATAATATCTTTTCTGTTATGTTGTAACTAAATTTATATTAATTTATGTTAATTTCAAATTTATAATTTATAATTTAATATATATATATATTGTGTTTTTATCTTATTTCATATTTTACATTTATTTAATATTCTTAAAATTTTATTGAATTTATGAAACTATTTTTACTGTTTTTGAAATATTGTAGTTAAGAATGTGAAATAACATTTATCTCAGTGAAATATTTGCATTTATAGCAAAAATTATAAGTTTATTTTATTGATAATAAAGATATATATGTGAAAATATAAATATAAATAAAATAATAAGTTTTTCAATTATGTTAACTTAGAAAAAAAAATTTCAAAAATTATTATAAATTTATATATATGAAATGTTGCATATTAAATTATGAAAAATAAAATTCATTCAATGCATGGAACTATTTCTAATATATCATAAAATGAAAGGTGAATTCTTCGAAACATTCTTACTACTAGACTTAGATCCTCGCGTGAGTGTGAAATTATTTTCTAAAACCAAAATATTTAACTTTATACATATTAATAGTTTAATTATTAAATTAAATAAATTAATATATAAAAATTTTAGTAAAGACCAATCTTTTCATATTTTAGGGTTTTGGTTATTTAAACTTAATTGTTGTCAGCTGAGATTTTGTAGCGAATTGATTCTTTTTTATTAAAACTCAGTTTGGTTTAAAAATCTTTTACACCTTCTTACTTAAAAAGGATAGTAAATATTATAAATTTTTAAATAATAAATTTTAAATCTTTAATATAAATATTACACACTTTATTGTTAGTTACATACGTTTATTAGTTTTTATTGAAATTTCATTAAAAGCCAAAGGGCAACGAATTGAAATGATACACTATTGAAGCCTAATAATACTAGCCCATAATTACTATTTTCAAATATTTTTGATTAAATTTTATATTTTATATCTGGTAAATATATACAGTAACATAAAAATATTCTTTTAATTTTTAATTATATATATATATATATTCTTCACATAATAAGGTACGTTGATATGTTTATAATCACATGTTTTAATAGTTTATTTTATAAAATATAAAAAATATTTCAAAAATAGGAAAATGGTTTAGAAAGACTAATTAAGTCATTTAAATAATTAAAAAAATTAAAAATAATTAAGAGGAGACAAGTTTGATAGGTTGATTACCATATTTTAGTTTTCTAAATATTTATATATTTTATGTGTATATTTCCCAAAATTGGATTTTATGGTTTATAAAATAATTGATTTATTATCTATTATATATATTGTTCTTTATTTTAATTATTTTCATTTTTAATTAGTGAGAAAAATGAGACCCTTTATTTAAATTTTTTTTTTTAGTTAATTATAGAAGTGTGATTCATTATTTTAAACTAGTTAATACATGCGCTATTACGCATAATTAATTATTATTTTTAAATTATATTTTAAATTTTAAGTTTATAATTTGTATAATTTTTTTCATTTTTGAATTTTATCTTCAAATTTAGCTTATAATTTTAAAAAATATTATTTTGATAGATGCATAATTATAAAAATTCTAAGTTTGTAAAGAAAATAAGATCATTAAAATCTTAATTTAAAAAAATAATGTTATTACTTTTTTAACAAATAATTTATAATATTTTTTTAACTAAATTAATAAGAATAATTTTGATTTATCAAATTGAATATAGAATTTTTATAATTAGATATTTAGAAATTATAATTAATTATTAATTGTGTATGGAAATATTGATAAGTAATAAAATAAAGAAAAATAAAACAAAAACTGATTTAATAGATAATCTTAATTTATTTAAATTTATTAAATAGAGTTAACAACTGATTAAATATTTGTAACTATTATTAAATGTGGCTAATTTCTGTTTGGTTACACAGATAAAGATTTAAATTAATGTAAAACAAAAAAATTCTGGAAAAAAGGAGAAGATGACAACTCAACAAAAAATCTCCAAAATTCTTCTCCTTTGATATATAGTAAATATTATTTTCTTTTTTTATTGGTTAAATAAATGTGACCTATTATTTATGATTAAACATAATTTTTCAATGTCTATATTATTCTGATTTTCAATAAATCAAATATTATCAATGACATTAATTATAATATAACACGGTAAAATATGTTGACTACTCAATAAAAAGTTTCCAAAATATTTCTCCTTTAATATATAATAATTATTTTCCTTTATTATTAGTTAAATAAATATGATTTGGCTAAACCTAAACTTTTTAACGTCTATATTATCCTGATTTTAAATAAATCAAATATTATCATTGACATCAATCTTAATATAACCGGTAAAATATGTTATTTTCTGGACTTCTGTTTAGTAAAATTTACTAAATAGATTATTACTCAATAGTGATTTTATTAATTAATTTATTTCAACCAAATTTCATTCGACATACTTATTTCTTCCTCGTTTGTGCTTAGAAAGATCTGTGCTCCATATATGTCTGGTATATATCTTTTTTTTTTCAGAGCATCAATGTTTAGATAACGGTTGCGGCCATATAGCTTTTGCGATACGGGGCTGCATTTGTGGGAGACAATATTTGGCTAACGCCTTGAACCAACATTTTCAAAAGAGAACTAGGGATTCACATAAACAAAACAAAAGGATACGAATCAGTGTCAAATTGCAATGAACTAAAAAGTCTGAGGCTATGCCAAATGCGAAGAGAGGGAAATGAACAGAGCAGTTGGCCAGCGGAGGATAGAGTTATAGCGAATAGATGAGAGAAATCGGTTCATGCCGCCCAACAGAGCCATCATGCCTGACGTGCATAGCAGCCCTGTCGCATTGCCCCTTTGCTTCGTCCTTTGATGCAATTAGCAATTGCGAAAATTCATTCCCTAGCGTGTTTACTGTTGATGACATTCGCTTCACCATTCAAAAGTTTTAAGCGTTTAGAGGTTTTTGATAGTTTTTGAATGTTCATTTTTTAGATTAGTATGTGACAAATGCTCACCTTGCGTAGAACATAGAAGGACTTGATAACTTCTGTGTCCAATCTTTCACAAGAACTGGAAAGGGAGATGCTATCTATGGTTCCGATGACATGTTTGAGAGAAGTACGGTGTACTTGCAGAAAATGGAACGGTACATCCTAATATGAGATTATTTGTTAAGCAAGGAAAGCAGTTTCTTGGATTCTAGGGTTTCGTTGTGGAAGTAGAGAGAACCATATAATGTGTCCGTTTGTAGAAACACTCCTTTTTCATTGATGTGTTAGGTGAAATACAGAGAAGAACTAATCAGTTCCCGAAATATAAAACTCCATGGTGTTTTTCTCTATCTGTAGATACTTGTTTAGTCTGGTTCGTCAAAAAAAATCCGCGGAAATATTGTCCGGTTCTTATCGATGTGTCTTCTTGGATTGTGGCGCTTGATAGCATTGTGTGTCTAAGTCTATATTCATATCTTGAACTCTTTTAGGCATGTCATAAACGTTAAAAAATTGTTGCATTTGTTACGTACCGTTATGACCAACTCGTATCTTTCTTGTTTTTTTTCTCAATCAGAATCAAGGACTTTGTAGATGGACTTTGAGAACAATCAGAAAGTAAAGGGACTCATACTGATGGAAAGAGCAAGTCAAGGAGAACAACCATACTGACGTGTAGATAGGAATTGGTGCTGGAAATATAATATTGCTACAGAGAGTGCTGATGAGACTGGTTCTCCAACATAGCAGGTTTGACAAGTAATGAACGATTTATATTGTCGCAGTGATTGCGACATGTGTTGGCAAATGACATATTTTATTGTAAGTTTTATATGCATTTATATTTATTTATTTTACGAATGTACCTTTAAAGTATTAATTAATATTGGTAGTCGGTAAAAGGCTGGAACTTACCGATGAGTTTCTGAGTAAAAAACTGTCAGCCATTTCTAATATTGTGATCGGTAAGTTGTCAATATTGATAGCCAGAACAAGGCGGTTTCGACAATGGAGATATATTGAAGTTATTGTCTTTCTCGGAACATCAACGATACATTATGAGAAAATTTTGAGAAAAATAAAATATAAATAATAATACAGAATATTAGACAAAATGTAAAAAGTGATGGGATTTTAATGGCAGATAGACCATCCATCACCATTCGACTTTCGTGGATTGAGTTTAGGTAGAGAAATTCTTCTTAGTACAGTTGGAAGCGCTATATCCTGCAAATAAAAGGAAATACATTTAGTACTAATATCACCAGACAAGAAATGAAAAACCTTGTGGCTGTTCCGAAAGCAAATATCATAATTTATGGACTCAAACAATACAACAGACTAAGAAGTAAGGCCAATACAATATGCGGACTGGCAAAGTAAGACAAAAAACAAATTATTATGAACAGATGAACCAACTGAGATTAGAGAGAAGACAAGTTAGATTAGAGAGGAGACACTTTAGATTAGAGAGGAGATTTTTACCTTCTTCCTGCGTAGGTAAGATTTGAGAGAACACAAGTTAAAATAGAGAGAAGACAATTTCGATTAGTGAAAAGGTATCATCCTGCGTTGGTGAGACTTAGAGAGAAGAGAAAAGTTGTAAGTAAAAGTAATAGTTGGTGTATATGTAATTAAAAATCTGACAAATGTGTTCGTCGGGTTGAGATTCAAAACAAATTCACAAAAGTTTAGACGGTCGATTTAAAAAAAAGTGAAATTTAGAGGCGGGAATCTAAACTGTCACTTTCAACTACTTACCGAGAAACCACAATACTCTTCTCGAAAACGGATCAACCATGGCATGGTTGAGACATGATGCTTACCTGATGTGAGAGGAGAGTTGACTTCAGCCGTGTTGCATTTAACCGCCCTGAAAATTATTTTTCTCGTACATTCGTCGGAGCGTTCAAAAGATTGGAAAGATATGAACAAGGGCACATGAATTACTGATATCATTGTGAGGATCTCTATTCTGATGGTTGCTCGCAGTGTCGCCGGTTTGTGTACTCTGGTGGAGAAGAGATTTATTATTGTCGGAAATAAACCCATCTTTAGTGGGCTATAAAAACATGAGCCCAATACAATTCAACATAAAGATCCGTAATATCATAAGCCCAACGCATATGTTGTATTTTTTTCCCCAATCCTAACTTTTGAGATTTAACTTGTAATAGATTTATCTCCTCCAACGCCGATTCCTAATATTGACCTCTGCCCAACCGTTTGCTTCTCACCATTAAAATGCAAATATATGATTGCTTCAGTGTATTAATTTTTCCATTCAGCTTCGAAGATTACCGACCCTACTCTGACCGAGTTTCGGTGATGAAGCTTGTCGGACTCTCCTAAGAAATTAAGAAATTTTCAAAATACATAACTGGGAAATTTTTGATAAGATTCTGGGAAATTTACTGAGGCCTTTCTGAGAACGTAAGCTTTGGTCGAAAATTTTAATAACTGAGAACATTCCGATAACAGCTACCGAGAATCTTCCAACAATAATACTTCCTCAGAACAGTTTAACATTTCCGATGAATTTCCGATAATGATTTCCGATCATATTCTGATAAAATTGATTTGTCAATATATTCCGACAATTTACCCACAAAATTTCTCTTTTCTCACTCAGTTGTCATAAATACCTTGCAACAGTTCTCGACGTTTTTGTTTCTCGCTTTACGTCGTCGCTATATAGAATTTTCCTTGTAGTGCATGCAAAACAATGATGGATAAATATAAGAATTCTCCAGTATATGATGAAAGGAATCATGTCATTGTTAGTAATGTCACGGTAGATTGTTCCATAAGCCATTCATTGAAATTCTTAGGTTTGAGAAAAATATCCGAACTCTAAAATCCAAATCGAATCCAACCCAGAAAAAAGAGAATCAAACTAGAATCGAAAAAATATCCGAGTGAGTTAAAAATTTTGGTATTTTAAAACCCGAATCGGAACCCGAACCGAATCGAGAACTGAACGAGTATCCGAAACATTTCTAAAAAACATTAATAATATTTATACTTAAAAAACTTGAAATACTCAATAAATACAATTGTAAACTAAAGTTATCAACTATTTTAAGAAGACAAACTGAGTAAAATACCTGAGAAACAAAAAATCTCAGAAAACACTTAGTTATACTTGTCAAAATTCAACCATATTTTATTCAAATCTAACCATTTTCTGTTTGATATATATTTATGTCTTCTTATCTTTAGTTTTTGTATAATTATGTCTTTATATGTCTTAATTTTTGTGTCAATTTTTTTTCAAATTCAAAAATGCAATATTTTAAAGATAATTGAAATTTTGGATTGACGTTTTGAAGTTTAAATTATATGGTTTAAAGTTTGCATTTGAAGTTTGAGCAATGTTGATGTTTAAATTTGTATTTTTTGAATTGAATGATTTGTATGATTATAAATATTCAATTTTTGAACTTTGATAAATTCTTTAAAGTGTAAAATAAGTATTTTAAAGTGTAAAATAAGCAATTCGGGTCTCAAACCCCGATTTAGAACTGAAGCCGAATGGTTATTGGGTTTAATCGGGTTTTGTTACTAAAACCGAACCGAAACCAAATCAAAATTTTAAAATACCCGAATAGATTCATTTTTTTGGTATTTTAAAACCCGAACCCGAATTAACCCCGAACTGGAATGCCCAGTCCTATCTGATAAAAGCAGAAAAAATATAAAAGCTTTTGTTTTTGTTTTCTAAACTAAAAGCAATTGTCCTTTTTAAAAACAAATATGGGAAGGAACAAATATTACTTCTATTCCTTTATTCTATTCTTTTTCATTCTTTTTCTCTTCATTTTTATTATTTCTAAAGTGGTCACCATTCAGAATCTAACATGGGGGTTAGTTCGTCCAACAAAAATTAATATATGTGGTAGTTTAGTAGTTTCACATTCCATAAGTCTAGGTCCCAAGGAATGTTGAAAAATCTTAACTCAAGATCATGAATTAAAACTGTTAAGAACTTTAGGATCATTTGTTTCAAATACGGTCTTGATACTCTTCTCTCTGATTCTGTCAGAGCAACTCCATCAGCTACCTTAATAATATTGACTACAATTAATAAAGTTTTGTGATACAAGAAGTCAAGAATTTTCCTATTTCTAGAAATCACATGTTAGCACAGATGATTAGTAGTAAATATAGTTTGTAAGCCTTTCGACTTGGCTCAAATGGATATGGCAAAAGGACAACAATGAAAGGCTCAAAATACAATTTTAAAAAAATTATGTAATAGAAGACCAAGTTTTAGAAAATATGTTAGCTTAACCAAAAAAAAAATGTTTAGTAAAAACCAATTTTTTTACCAAAAAATATTAACAAATCAGGGTGACAGAGTCCAAATAAGTAGACTTTAGGGTAAATAAAACTTAAAAATATATTTTTTTTTCCGGCTAAAACACTTACTTTCTATTGATTTAAATGAGTACTATCCGAATACAAAGAGAACCCCAACCAAGGATGAACAAAAGTAGAACTAGAGGAAAAGAAAACAAGATCAGGAGCATGAGCCAGGACATGAGCAGAGTGATTCGCTGAACGTTTGACAAAATGAAAATCATGATAAGCTAATTTAAGCAGCCAAACTGAAGCATCCCTGATAATATTTTGAATTCGCCACAACCGAGTCTTCCTTTTCAAGCAATTTAGTAGGACCTGACAGTCTCCTTCAAAAATGACACGCTGAAATCCCATAAAACAAGCCGACTGACAAGCAAAGAGAAAGGCCCTAGCTTCAACATCAAGAGGTGAGCAAGCTGTTCCCAATTTAACTGATATCCAATGTTTACAGTGACCTGAACTATCCCTGAAGAGTATACCTGCAGTAGCTGAACCTGAGCGTGGATCAAAACCTGCATCAAAATTACATTTAATCAAATCAGCAGGAGGAGGAGACCAATGTTCAATGGGATCGCGAACAGAAACTTAGATTGGTACTATTGATTGTTAAATTTTTAGAAAGTTTCTTAAATTTAATGATGACATGGATTGATATTATTGGTTATTAAATTTTTTTAATCTTATGTGGACACTCTTAATGACATTTAACCT
>KE154566.1:13929-31182 GCA_000411075.1 Sisymbrium irio | reverse complement strand
GGCCTTTGGCCAATTACTCTTTGTGGATTAGTGTTTTGTTGTGAAGTAGATAAGGTCGGAGATGTACGTACATGCGTGTTCGGTGGCGACGTCGGAGACGGAGGTGGCGAGGGGTGAGGATCAGCGCACGGGGACAGAACCGGAGTAGGTGTCATGAGCTGAATCTTTTCAACTTGTGGTGAAGGGGCTTTCTCCGATATTCCTTTTTGCGGGGTGGAGCTTAAATCTCGTCGGAATGGGAACGTCTTCTCATCGAAGACGACATGTCTCGACGTGTATACTCTTTTTGTTTCAAGGTGAAGGCACAAGTATGCACTCTGAGTAGACGAGTATCCAATGAAGACACATGTTTTAGACTTATCTTCAAGCTTGTGGTTGTTGTACGGTCTGAGCCACGGAAAACAGAGACTCCCGAAGACACGCAGCTTGAGATAGTTTGGTACCGATAGGAATAGTTTGTGATATGGAGAGATGTTCGAGAGCACATGAGATGGTAGTCTGTTGATCAAGTAGGTGGCGGTTTGAAAAGCATACGGCCAATACTCTTTGGGCATAGAGGCTGTTGAAAGCAGAGCGAGACCCGTTTCAACGACATGACGGTGCTTACGCTCAGAGACACCATTGTGCTCTGGTGTATGAGGCGGCGATATGAGATGGGAGATACCATTCTCACAGAGAAATTGACGGAGGGCAATGTATTCGCCTCCATTGTCCGAGAACCAGGTAATGATTTTGGTTTGGAAGTGGTTTTCAACGAGTGGTTTAAAGGCTTTGAAGATTTCTTTGACTTGGGATTTTTGTTGCATTGGGTATAGCCATGTATAGCGGGAGTAGTGATCAACAAAGATCACATAGTATTTTGAGTTGTCGTGGGCTGTGACTGGGGAAGACTAGACATCAGAGAAGATAGTTTGAAGAGGTTTAGTAGTTTTGATAGATGTTTCATAAAAAGAAAGTTTATGGCTTTTATTGATTTGGCATTCAGAACAAAAAAAAAGGTTTGTTGAGAAGAAGAAGCAACATAAACAGGTAAATGGTATTTTGAGATAAGAGTTTGAAGATGGCCAAGACGTGAGTGCTCGACGCCACAGATGAATTTTTTCATATGAAGTCTACTTTCGCGGAACAGATATGAAATTAACTAAATTTACAGAAATTTACCTTACGAGTGGTTGTTTGGCTTCGTTAAGCACCCAGAACGTCAATTAAAATCACCACCGATAAAACCCAGCCGGTATTTATGGAAGAGTCACCACATATCACAAGATGAAAGCATTTGAAATTTTGATAATGAAAAATATGGAGTTTTAGGGATGAAAATGAAGAGGAAATGGAAGAAACTAAGGTTGTGAGGGCATTAGATGTGATTTAATCTAAAAAATTCAGGTAGTTGAAGCATTAGAAACTTTAGATTTGGTTGTTCATGGTGGTTGAAAAATTGATGATAGTGGCATTTACGTGAATAAATGAAGAAGATGAGGATGTGAGTGTAATTATTAATTTCGAGAAAATAACAGATAATTAAAAAGAAATGACATTTTTGTGATTACTTAGTAGATATAAGGGTGAGAATGGGAGAAAGTGACATTTGTTGGAGAGAGAAAAAATAATGGTCATTTTTGCAATTGACCAATTGGAGGGGTTTATTTTTGTAAAGCTCCCTATTTTAAATTGGAAAGTACATTAAGTTTATTTTTAGTTTAATATAAATTTATGGATAATTTTCTTTTATATATTTTTAATTAATAATAAAATTATAAAATTTAGAAAAAAAAATTAAATCTAATGATGACATGGATTGATACTATTGGTTTAAAATTTTAGAAATTTTTCTAATTTAATGATGAAGTAGATTGATAATATTGATTGTTAAAAAATTTTAATCCTATGTAGATATTCTCAATAACATTTATCTTCAACTTTTATATATTAATAGATATATTTTTTTGTTTTTCGTGATTTACAAAATAAAATAAATAAATATAAGAGAGATGAACATATAAGTGAAGGAAAGGGAAGAAATTACTTTAAATTTGATTTAAATCTTTAATTAATCTGAAAAAAAGGAAATATGGATTAGAAATTTAGGATATTCCATTATTTCCCAACTACAGATTCATAAGCATCACCTCCAATATTCTCTCTCGATCAGAAAAAAGGAAACATATATGTTTTTGTAAAATAAAATTGATCAAGTCTTTGTTTAGTCTGAAAATAAAAAGGAAATTGTACAAAACAAAATTCTAAAGAGACAAAAGATTAGGACGGCTAAATAAAGTATTATATATAGGAATGCATTGTGTTCTTTAATTCCCCCATTACACATTGATCAGCTAAACTCCAATACACTATCTCTCTCGATCAGATATCAGCATATCAGCATGGTAACAACAACGACGAAGAAGATGAACACCATGATCTTCGGCTTCGTGTTCGTGATGACAATATTCACGGTTCTCTTTGACTGCTGCTCTGCAACAATCTATAAAGTTGGAGATTCCGATGGATGGACTGCAAAGGACGACACTTATTATTCTTGGGCAGATCCTAAAGAGTTTCACGTTGGTGATTCTCTCATCTTCGACTACGATCAAAACTTTAACAACGTCACTCAAGTCTCAGGTGCCTTGGAATACCAATTCTGTGACACCACTTCTCCAAAAGCCGTCTACAAGACAGGACATGATGCCGTAACTCTCACGGAACCAGGTTTTTACTACTTCATCAGCTCAAATCATTCTCAGTGTTCATCGGGACAGAAACTGGACGTTCTTGTCATCCATGACCCGTCAATTCCGATTCCTTCACCACCATCGTGCGAGATCCTGCCTCCTGGAAAGACCTACAAGGTGGGAGACTCCAAAGGATGGAGGGTTTACAACAGTGACTTCTATTACAAGTGGAGTGAGGAGAAACAATTTCATGTTGGAGACAATCTCCTTTTCGAATACAGAAACGAAGTCAACGATGTCTTAGAAATCAGCGGTGATCTTGAGTTCAAATTCTGCGATCCAACCTCTCTTATTGCCGTGCACCAAACTGGAGAGGATCTAGTCAAGCTCACCAAACCAGGAGTCCACTATTTCATTAGCTCAGAGACGGGTCACTGCGAGGCTGGGCTTAAGCTTCAAGTCGTGGTCGCACCAGCTTTACCCATTGTTCCCAAGATTTCGCCTATTGATCGTTTCATAAGGTGGTTGCGCTCTTTGTGGCCTCATCACTAAGCAACCGGATCAATTGCTTCAGCATGCTCCCTTCTTTGGTTGTTTACTTGTTGGGTTGAGTGTCTCTTGTACGGTACTACTAGTTTAACTAGTAGCTTAATATGAGTCTCTTTGCTTTCCTTATTTCCTTTAGGTCTCTAAGTTCTTATCTCTCGTGCTGTACAAGTTTAAATTCAATTCAATAAAGAAGAATTTTTTTATATATGTGAGCAAACGCCCTGTTCCTTTGTCGTTTGTGTCTAGTTTAACGAGTTTGTTTCAAATGTGGTTTATGTCTCTCCTAGAGGTTTATGTGTATTATGTCTACTTTAGACCAACTCTCATGGTCCTCGCCGTTCTATCATGTTTTTGTGTGTGCTAGTAAATTTGAATAAAGAGAAGTGAGTAGAGTTTTTCTGCATAAACTAAAGGTAATGTTGAGCTGTTATTCTAGTTTCTGCAGAGTTTTTTTGCTTATTTCCTTTTTATTCTTAGGTTGGCTCTGAGAGGTTTGATAAAGAGTACGCATATGCTTGGTAGAATAGGATTGAGTTCTCGGAATGGAAGATGTAATGGATAAAGTGCGGAACAACTAACGTTAAGTTATTATCAATCACTAAACCTTGAATCTTTTCTTCGATTTCTAGCAAAACTAACGGGGTCCTCTTCATATACATGTGGACTCTACAGACTACAATACTAAAAGCTTGCATGCCCATTGAACCTTTTTGAGGCTGTTTACGGTAAAATAAAGAGTGATTATGATCTGACTTGTTAATTTATATGAAAAAAAACGAGAAAAGGCTAAGATTGTTTAGGAACTCTCAGACTTATCATTTAGGCTTCTGAGAAACGTACAATTACAAAAATGGAACCAACGTTTAATAATGAAGTTTTGGTCTCCTACCTCGTGCAAACCAATACCATCAGGCTACCGATTTTGATGTTTCTCTCTTTACATAACAGATTCAATCATTAACTTACTATTTTTCCTAAGAGTTTTATATGTTTAGCATTTGCGTAAAAATTACTAAAAATTTTGTTTTCTTCTGTACCCAGACACTAATTATTTGAACAATTAATGAGTTTTTACAAATGGGATTTCTATAAGAGTAACAAAAACCATAAAAACCTTAAAAGTCATCGTATATTTGTGACAGAAGAGATGTATATAGTATCATTTATGAGTTATCAAACCTTTAATTGTATGAGCGGGAATATTCGGAAATTTGCAGTACAGAAACCATATCCAGATAAGAAATTAGCCGTCGGCCACTTGTACAGCACCAATATGATTACGATAGTCAAAGTCGCAATGCACAACTTTGAATTTTCAAATTAATACAGCTAATGGCTCAAAGTAAAGAAGTACATATACACACCCACAAACCCAATCTCATCTCACACTCCACTACAGCACTACTCAAGAGAAAAGAGAAAAGATAAAATATCAATCGTAGCATTGGCCATTGCCACCGTTTCGGTGGTTACGCCCAAGTCCCACGTGAGAAGCAATTCAGAGTGGTAAACGAAGGCGAGTTCGGGCAAACATCTCCGAGTACGACGCTGAGCTACAGATTCATCGAATCACCGAACGCGAGCTTCTTCACGCGGCCATTCCAGCTCTTATTTTTCAATACTACCCCTAGCGCCTACGTCTTAGGTCTCCGAGTGGGACTAAGAAGCGAAGAGTCACCTATGAGTTGGGTATGGGACGCAAACCGGAACAACCCCGTAGGTGAAAACGCGACGCTCTCATTCGGCCGCGACGGCCACCTCGTGCTCGCCGAGTCAAACGGCCGAGTCAAGTGGCAGACCAAAACAGCCAACAAAGGCGTCACCGGCTTCCAAATCTTGCCTAACGGTAACATCGTGCTACACGACAAAAACGGCAAGTTCGTCTGGCAGAGTTTCGACCACCCCACCGATACACTCCTCACCGGTCAATCACTGAAAGTTAACGGAGTTCACAAACTCGTCAGCCGTAAATCCGACATGGACGGCTCAGATGGTCCCTACAGTATGGTGCTTGACACCAAAGGCTTAACCATGTACGTTAACAAAATTCAGCCCTTGATATACGGCGGATGGACAGATGACTTCCGCGGGACCGTCACTTTTGCCGTTACAAGGGAGTTCGACAACTTAACGGAGCCGTCAGCTTACGAGCTCGCCCTAGAACGCGCACCGCAACAGACGGGTAACCGCCGGTTGCTCCAAAGCCGACCCATCGGAAGCGGAAATGGAACTTTGCTGAACAAAATCAACTACAACGGAACCATTTCGTATCTCAGACTCGGATCAGACGGTAGCCTCAAGGCCTTCTCGTGGTACTTCTCTGAACGATTGCAAGTGTTTGGGTTACTTCTACAAGGAGAAGGACAACAAGTGTTTGATCGCTCCTCTTCTTGGTACACTCATTAAAGTCGCCAACACTTCTTATGTTGCTTACATCAAGTTTTAGTGTGCCCACCTCGAGATTTAATGAATAATCGGTGTTTACTATATGGTTGTCTACTATATGGTTGTGTTTTGGCATTGTTTTTTTTTATATAACCTTTTTTATTGTGTAATTATTTTTTATACAAGTAGTTTTTATCCTATGATGATTTTATTACTTTATGATCACTTAAATAAATGTTTATTGTGGTTGTTTTCTTCAATCCTGGTGTAATTTTCTGTTTATATTATTTATTTATGTAGGGGTGGCTCAGAGGGGAACAATAGGTGTGATCCCTCCGGGGTCCAAGTCTATGTCCTCTAAATTTTAATTATTTTGGGGTCTAACTTTTTTATAAATATATACTTTTATATATATATAAAAGTTAAAATATTTTTAAAAAATTAGATTGAAGAGAGTCCAAATTTTTCTTACATATATATTTACGTTTTCATCTACAATACTATTTATAAAAAATGAAAAATAATGTAGTAAAATCCTAAAAAATAAGTAATTTTTTTTAAGACCCACAAAATTGTTGAGCCAGTCCTGTATTTATGCACAGTTAATTTTGTGTTTGATTTCACTCCTTTTGTCTCTGTTTTTTTTTTTTTAAATTTGCTCCTTTTGAAACCTCTTATTTTTGAGAATTATGTGGTGTTATAAGGATATAGAAGGAAAACAAAGACCTAGAAGGATATAAAGAGGAAGATGACATTGAAACAGATGAGTCACTCATGTTACAAAAATGTGGAAATCATACGGAGGTTTTATGTGCATCTACTTATCCCAACTTAGAGGAAATATTTGAAAAGAGAGAAAACCTTACAGATGCCGCAGTTCTAACACTTTGAAATGAAACCATGGACAAGATAAATAGTTACATACTTACCAGGAATTCTAAAAAAAAATACTTAGTGGAGATAGTGTTGTCAAGACTAAGCTCAAGATGATAAAATCCAAATGTCATAATTATTAGGGTATTTGAATTCTTTAGAGTTCACTAGAATTTTAGCTATGCTTAAAAGTAGGGGCACCACCAATCATGATGATTCAAAACATTAATCTCTACGAAAGTCTATGCAATGGGACAAGCCTAATTATGATCCATATAGGTAATAAAGTTATCGAATTATAAATGTTCACATATAGCAAAGAGAGGTCTAAAATATATATTTCAAGAATAATATTGTCTCCTAAAGATACACAACAGCCATCCACTCTTTTTTTTCCAATTTTTTTTTTCCAACAGCCATCCACTCTTAAAAGAACAAAATTCTCCGTTGACTATCCTACGCCATGATCATCAGTCTATTAATATATAAAAGTTAAGGCTAAATACCATTGAAAGTGTCTACATAGAACTAAAAAATTTTAAACCACCAATAGTACTCTTCCACATCATCATTTAAATTTAAATTTTTTTATAATTTTTAACTGTATTAATAATAAAAATACATAAAAATTATCTATAAATTTATGTTAAACAAAAATCAACTCAATATTGGATTAGAAAATTTTATAATTTTAAATATAATATAAGGAAATATTATATAAATTGTATCAAGCAAAAAAATCAATACAATATTATATTAGGAAATTTTTGTAATTTTAAATAATATTGTTTTTGTATAATTAACTATATATAACATACAAATAATATTGGTGAAAAAATATAAAGTTGAGGCTAAATGTCATTGAGAATGTCCACATAAGATTATAATTTTAAACTTACAATTAGTATTCTTCCACATCATCATTTAAATTTTTAAGAATTTTTCTATATTTTATAGTTATATTAATAATAAAACATATATAAGAAAAATAAATTATCTATAATTTTCTATTAAAAATAATTGAAATTAATATTAGATTAGAAAATATTATAATATTAAATATAAGATAAGGAAATATTCAATAAAATATAGAAATTTTTTATAATTTAAAATAATACTCTCTTTGTGTAATTAACTATATATGGCATATAAATAATATTGAAGAAAAAATATCAAAAATTTAGGTTTCATTTCATTGAAAGTGTCCACATAGGATTACAAGTTTAACTCACATTAGTATTATTCCGTTTTATCATTTAAATTTAAGAAATTTTATAAATTTTATAATTATATTAATAATAGAAAAATACATAAGAAAAAAGAATTATCTATAAATTTATATTAAACGAAAAATCAACTTAATAGTAGATTAATAAATCTTCTAATTTTAAATATAAGATAAGAAAATATTCTATAAATTTTTATCAACAAAAAATCAATTAGGAAATATTTATAATATAAAACAATATTCTCTTTTGTATATTAATTATATATAACATATAAAAATATTGGTGAGAAAATTAGAATAAATTTGATAAATAGCGACATACAAGAATGTTAAAAACAAATATAGATTGTAATAAAAATATCTATAAATTTTGATTAGTAATAATAATTGGATTTTCGTAATCTAAATCTAAATATGATATATTTTTAATATACTTAGTATTTAATAATAATGGGTATGTGACTATGTTAAAAATATATATTTCAAATTCTTCCAATTATTATTTAATAAATTGCTATATAGTAAATTATGTATTATGTATTATGTAAATTTTCTTCATTCACTTCATTGGCTTCTCAAAATTTTTTAGATATTTTTTATTTAATATTAGTGTAAATCGAAGTATTTTCTGTTTTTTTTTTTTTTATAAATTTTGATGATTTTCAATATTCTTTTTTTTTAGAATTTTTGATAACTTAATATAAAAAGTTACAATAAAAGCATAATGACGAATTTAATGATTTGAATTAAGTAATTACATGCTATTTTTAGCATTACAATTTAGAACCACTTAACCAAAAAATAGAATTTAAGATAATTATTAAGAGATTTGATGGACTTTAAAAAAATAATAATGAGAGTTCACTTTAATCTTGAGAAAAAACGTTGTGGTATGATATTTATTGGACTTTTTTAAAAGAGTTTACATTTAGTTTAACCGTAATATTATCTACTAATTATGATAACATGATTGAATTTGTTCTTGAAATTGAAAATTTAATATGGAGTCAATATTTTATATTAAAATTTAAAAATTACCTATAAAAACATCATAAGTTTTTAAATAATAAAATCTTTTTCTTATAAATAGATAATTTCATATTAACCTTAAATAAAATAAATATTATGTATCAAACACTAAATATTTACGAGAGTTTACGTAGAATTTCAAAGAAAAAAGCTTTGATGTGATATAAAATATTATTATACTATATTTTAGAGAATTTACATTTAGTTTAAGCGCATCTAACCTATTACTTATCATTTTTATTTTTTTTCAATTATGAAGTTTGTTAACATGTTTGGATTTGTTCTCATATATTTAAATTGAGTTTGTAGATTTTTTTGTGATACTTTAGTATGCAATCAGAATTTTCCAATTGGATTAACTTGTTAGAATTAGATAGAAATAGGACTAGACGAGCCAGAGAGACCTCTTCTACTTGAGCTCGCATATAAAAATTTCTCCAAAATTTCAAATAAATATCACATATAAAAATATCATAAATTTTTTAAATAGTCATATATTAAACTAGAATATTGTATTTTCAAAACAAATTATGTCAATTTTGTAAAAATATTATACTATTTGCTTAAATTTTTTATAAAACTATAAAATTATTTAAATATTTGAAAATTATATAGATTTTGATGTGAGTGAAAAAATAATTAAAAAAGCTTCAAAGAAAAATAATTTTTAAAAACGACGATGATGTATTTTTAGATAAACTTGAGTGCTTAAAATTATTGATACAAGTTTAGTATGTAAGCATTTATAGGATGTAATATATATAGAGATAAACTAACGTATTTATAGAAGATGATGAGTTATTTAAAAAAATTTTGATATTGCAGAAATTGTTAGAATTCAATTTTTTAAACCATAAAAAAATAAGAAAATAATTTATATAATATAAAATAAATAAAATATTATTTATAAAAAAATTGATTTGTTGATAATATGCAAATTTAGCGATATAAATATGATATAATATATATATATAAGTTTTTTAGTATGAACATAAAATAATTCAACAAATAATTTTTTTTTAAAAAGTAAATTAAAAATTCTCACGCGTAACGTAGATTAAAAACCTAGTAAAAGTCAAAGACAAAAAATGGTCGCTCTATACCTTCCTAAGTCAATTTTTTGCCATGACAACTATATGTTGCATTATCAAGGATAACCATCCCAAAGAGCCTCGAGGTTCTAGACAGTTCCAAAAATTATATAAAGAACATGTCACAAATATTGTGTATAAAGATACTTTCTAGAGTTTGCCATCAAATGAAAGTATGTATTAATATTTACAATTACTATTTTAGAATTAATAAAAAAATTTAAAAATATAATTCAACTGAAGTGGTCAACTACACAAATTTTATCGTAGGTGACAACGAAACAGAGTGAATAATTAACACAGACACATGAAGCCAACAATAAATAAATAAAACACTGAGAAAAATGTAAAATTCTAAATAACCTTATAAAAAATACTTCGTGAAAATATAATAATACATAAATATTTACAATTGTTAATATAAGATCACATTTCTTTTCCAAGGACTACAAAAAAAAATGTAGATTTAACTTTCTAAAATTACAAATAAAAAAAATTATCATTCTTTTATCTATCTATAATAACAATATGAAGAATTGCCAACTAATTCATCTAATGGTTGTGTTTTTAGGATTTTTTTATTGCATTCATTTATTTAAATTATTCTAATTAAAAACATATTATAACTATTTTTTGAAAAGACACAACTTTTTAAAAAATGTGCATATATAAATATATATGTAAAGTAGATTATTTTAATAGATGATTTTAAAAGAAAGTTTGTGCTCTCAGTTTTTATTTTTAAAAATTATCATGAATGAAAATTTTTTTTCTCAAACATACAGTTTAATAATGGATCAAGAAAAAGTTGATATGTCTTCTATCACATCAAGTTCATCTAATTCTACTATTAGGAAATCTACAGATTCATTACTATTCAATAATAATAATGGTATGGTATTATTCATTTCTTTGTCATCATGTTTAATTTTAAATAGTAATATTGATGATGTCAAATCCATTAATATGTTTAATTATTTGTGATTAGCTTTTTTTTTAAAAAAAAAAAACTTTCAATTCTTCAATATTAAATGATTTAAATAACTTAGACAATAATCTTCAAGTAATAGGATTTTCATCAATTCTTTAAATTTGTCATATATCTACTTTTGTATGTTAGTTTTTATATGTGGATATAAATTAACTGTTTATTTGTGATTTGTTGGTGAATTCAAGAAATATCAAATAATAGAAATTTGTGCAATAAAAATAGAAAAGCGTGTAAATTCTTTCTGCTGTTTTTTTATTATGAGTAAATTATGTTTTGATATCAAATTTATGTGATAATATTAATTTTGAAGAGAAAAGAGGTCTACCAGTCAGGCAGAATGACATTTCTGATCATATAATCAAATTAGGAAGTTGTTCCCACAAGCCATCCAAAAGTATCACCAGTCTTTGAATTTTTTTCAAAAAAAACAATTTGGGAAAAAATATGTTTATTTTTTATTTTTTTAGTTTCAGAAGTTCAAAAATTATCAAATGAATATGTTAACCCCCCAAATATCTTAAAAAGTAAGTTTACTTTTGTTCTGATATAATATAGAGTTTTATGAATTATTCAGTTATCATAATGTTTTCTTAAAATTATTTACTACAATCTTTATATATGTGATAGGAAAAATAGGACAACCACGTAAAAATAAAAAAAATTAATAAATAATGCAATGTGGAGATTGTAATGCATTTGTTTGGTTATAAGAAAGTACAGAAACAGATACAATTAGTAAACGACCCTTGTTTTCAATATGTTCCAAACAAGGTCGCGTTGTACATCCTACTGTCCATGAGCCTCCACCATTATTACTTAAGCTGCTTAGTGATCCCTTATTTTTGCGATATATTAGAGCATATAATTCTATGATAGCTTTCACATCGATGGGTACAGAAATTGATTATTTGGTTCAAAATACATATGGGTTGTACTGCTTTAAGGTCCATGGAGAAAATTATCATCTTATTAGATCTTTATTTCCTTATGTACTGAACGACCAAGATTCTCACAAATGTATATTTATGATACAGCTAATGAGTTAAATAATCGTATCACTGCATTGAGTGGGGATGATTCAGATGAGTTGGGTGAAAATATAGTGTTGCAATTAATAGAGATGGTTGATGAATTTAATGTTCAAGCACAAGAATTTTGAAAAGCAAGAGATAGATATGAAAGGAATGGAGATGATTATTTTTATATTAAATTAAGTAGTTATGAAAAAAACAAAAACAATATGAACTACCATCATCCAATGAAATATAATAATGTCCGTGATGCTGTCAGTAGAGGTGATCATGATCCAAGAAATATCGGAAAAAGTATTATACTGCCATCATCCCATATTGGTAGTCCAAGATATATGGCTGAAAAATATCAAGATGCTACGGCTATGTGTCGATGTTTTGAAAACCCTGATTTATTTATAACCACGACTGCAAATCTAAAATGTATTGAGATATCCGAGTTTTAAGTGTGACTGGTGATTTATCTAATAATGGACGGCCTGATATTGAGATTCGTGTATTTCATATGAAATTAAAAAAATTGATAGTAAACATTAAAAAAAAAATTGACTCTTCATGATGATTGATGAACCATTACAACATTACATCTTGCTTATTTAAAATGAAAAGATAGTAATAACTTATCCATTTTGATTCTTACTTATTGTATATTATAATTTATTTATTTATAATTTAAATATTAATTACATTTATAAAGAAACATTTTTCAAAATATTGTATATGAGAGTGATATTCTAAGATACTCTAAAAATAAAATAAAAATTAAATTCTAACATAACCATATACACATTATTTTTCCAGACATATTTTATTCTTTTAAGTATTTTTTCTTTGGTAACTACTATAGTATTGAATAAATAAGAAACCTACAATTGTGTATTTTTCAAAGTATAATCATTTACAATATATGTATATATATAGATATATTTTCCCGATATTTACAATATATTTGTTCATCTGCTGGTTCTGTAACGAAATAAACGTATACTAAAGACCATTTTGAATTAACTTTTCTCAACCATTTATTATATTTATTTATGGTTATAAACTATTCAATACACCTATTCTCTTATAACCATTTTTAATTGCAAAGTTGCATATTTTCAACTTATGACTTTTGAAGTTTATATATAGTGTTCTACATCATTTTTTACAACTCAAAATATCATTATAATTTATGAGAGCATTGCCAATATTTGAAAAATTTATAAATAATTCAGTTATGCCTAATATCGAGTCTGAGGGAAAAAAACTACAAATTAATGAAAATAAATAAAGGTAATGACTTAACATATGCCCAGTTTTCCAAAAAAAAATATGTATGTGATGAAAAAATACAAAAACAGAAAAATAAAATGATTGAGAATTCAAGAGAACCAAAATTATTTAATCATTATGGTGGTGATTTTAAATATCTCTACATGTTAGTGAAAAATGTGGAAGATCTCACATCCTATGGTGGTAAAGTATATATAATATTTAAAGATGCATGTATAGCATATAGATTATTAGAAGATGAAGAAGAATGTCATCAAGTATTGAAAGAAACTCCGCTTTTCTCTACTCCTGATCAGCTATATAATTAATTTATTATATTAAAACTTCACTGCAATTTTATAAATCCATTAAAATATGAAATTTGTTTAGGAAATATAATAAAAAGTTATGTATTTGTATTAATTTTTTTTATTAAATTACCATAATTTAATTATTTAAAAAATCATTTACCATATAATTATAATTCAAATTATTCTTGCTTCATTTTAATTTGTTTTAGATTATCATTAAATACCAGAAGTATATGGTTAAAGCAAAATTCAAAGTTCAAAAAAATTGGTTTAATAATATTAATATATGTAAATTACTATGTCATACTAAAAAAGTTAACCTTATATATATTGATAATTTTGAGACTTAATAACTAAATGAACATTACAAAAACATGTAAAAATCATTTACAAGTTATAAATTAAAAAAGTTATGATTTATCTTTTGAAATGTTAATTTTTATTATTATTATTTATTTTAATGGAGTATTACATGTTTTCATATAACATAATTATTCCTAAACAATTACTTATTTTGAATTGTTAAGTTTATTAAAAGTTTGCACCTTTTAAAACATGTGTCTTTTCATACCTAATTATCATTTTTAAATGCAATATTTCTTGTCAATAATTATTGACAAATGCATCCAAATAAAACTTCATATCCTGAAAAGTATTTTACTATTTTAAAACTTTTACAAAATATACATTATTTTAGTATTTTAGAAATTCTAACAAAACTTAATTTGGCTAAAGATTTTCTGAATTTAGATAAAACGAGAGAGTTCTTAAGAAAATTTAAATATGAAAAATTAATGAAAATCTCCAGAATTTATTTTTTCATGAATTGGTTGGTTATTGCAATAACTTTTTTGGAACAATGGTTGGCTATGGAAACATTGTACCTAAAAGAGGTTTATATGAGTTATATTGAACATAACATTGATGCTGGTCAAAAATTATTATACAAGATGTCAACTTAAGAAAATGCCCTCAATTAATATGGTTATCTACAACGTTTTATTTATGTATTGGAAAATTTAAGCATGAAAAACGTCAAATGAATAAATATAATTGGCGTTATAAATCAACATTGGTATCAGTATGTCGAAAAAGAACAATGGTCCCAATTCGACACTTAAATATTCAGAAGAAATATTTTTCATTCATATGATAAATAGACATAACTATTTTATCTTCTTATATATATTTAAATCAAAACATAATGTTTAAATTGAAATATTAGAATAATTTTTTTAAAAAAAAATAATGGATGACAAAGAATTAAAAATAAAATATTAATAAAAATTCTAACAATAGCTTTGAAAAAAATGGTGGTATACAAAAACACTGGTTTTCTATACTTAATATATTGTAAAAATAATTAAATTTGGAAAACTGCATTTTTCATAACAATGATAACATAAGTTGATAATTACATATACTCAAATAAAATAACTAAATTGATAAATTTAAAATTTGAAAAAGTATAAATGAAACATTACAATAAATGGTTGTTAACCATTACAACTTTTGATTGTTAACAATTACAACCATAAGTATATATAAGAGTAGTAGATTCAACCATTATTTTTTATTGACAGCAACTTTTTCTATTTCAGAGATAATTATTTCATTTTAGATATAATTATATCCTAGAAATATTATAGAATTAGAATGATGAATGAGTTTCTTTCAACTTATAGTATAAGTATTGACAATCTAGTAAGTGATTATTGTGGTGGTATAATTATTTTAATTGCAGAATTTTACAACTTTTCAATCACAATACCAATATTGAAGTCATTTATTTTTAATGTTGAGGATTTCATTTACCATGAAAAATCCGTAGATACAGAAGATTTTTATTACTCATTGTGTGATGAAGGAATTGATGGTGACACAGTAAATTCAATTTTACGAAATCTCATTCTTCATATTTATGAAGTGATTGAGTCTAATGACTTTGGGCCTTCAAAAATCATAACAATATATTTGACATTTTATGATTAAGAAACATTTTCCCCTGATATTTTGGAGCAACAAGCAATGCATCATTCTTTTGATTTATGGAATCTCATACCAAGACATGCTACTCAAGAAGCAATTAACTCCATTCAAATGCTACATTTTAAAGAAAATACAAATAATGAATAAGAAGATAAAAATATATGTGTGATCTGCTAAGAAAAATTTGTTATTAGAGAAAGTATCTTAAAGTATCATGTTATAATGTATTTGAGAAAATATGTCTTTTTACCTGACTTGAAACAAATCATGAGTGTCCTACTTGTCGTTTGGAATTACCATTTTAATTTATAAAATATTTTATACCTAATTTTATTTTTTATCTTTTATATTTAATTAAATAAAATATTTAACATTTACAGATAATATCTTAATTGTAAAATTGAATAAAAATTCCAAACTTAACATTAATTTTTTTTTAAATAAATTAATATTATTTAGAAATTTTGAATATTACAAAAGAATTTTTTTATATATATTTTCTAAAAGTATATGTTCCGCGCAATATCGCGTGAGTTCTTTGCCTAGTTTTTTAAAATAAAAATATAATAATACATATGGCAAATAGACAAATAGGAAATTATATTACTTATTACAAGTTTTTTCTACCTACTATAACAAATGCAATACCAATACTATACAAAATTGGATTGGAGAAAATATTTAAAATAAAAAAATTGTACAAAAAATATTGGAAAATAATAAAATAAATGTAATATACGAAAACAAACCAAATAGTGTCAAACAGAAAGATAATAAAGTGTTGACCTAGTCAACTATCAGTTCTTTGAGCAAGAAGGGACCTAAGAGAACATCATTGTTGGTGGATTTCCAAAAGATGGTATCTGATCGCAAATTGCGTCTGCATAAACTGATGATAAAACTGATGGAAATTGGGGTTTGTGTGTTGCATCAGAGGAGGAGGTAGATCAAAGCTGCTGTTGCAGCTTCTTACCATGCCTTGACCCCCAAGTATAATATCATCCCTACAGAAAGATCTACCTGTATTTTTATAATATTCAGAATTGTGGTATATTTACTTTCTTTCTGGTGGTTATTCAGTGTCTAAATAACTGATTTTTGACCGTTCGCAGGGTTTGAAGGAGAGGTTGGGGCAGATTTCACCTACTGGTAACGATCACATTAAATGTCATTTTTCTTTTCACATTAAATATTCTTGTGGTGATGTTATCCTTAAGTACCAGCATAACATAGTAGCAGCATGCTTGGTGAAAGAAATTCCTAGAGTCGGTCAATAACGAGTCATAGATGAAGCTTGATGCACTTCGATATTATTTTCTAGCTTAATCTCTGAGCGATTTAGTAGTAAGATTTGTACCTTTTCTAATGGAAAGTTACTTATCTTTCTTATACTTTGCAGTTGAAACGGTTTATTACAAGGTAGGACTGGCTCTTCCTTTGTATCTATACATATACCAAAAACTACGAATTCAGTTGTCTGATAAATTATTTATTTGCACCTTTCAAAAGGTTCCTTTTCAAGAAGTTCCTGATCTTGTAGCTGGCCGTAGAGTATTTGTACAGAAAGGGTTTGCCTTTGTTGCTGGCAGTCAGGTAAGTGTTGGTTTCCATTTTAATTTCAAAACATAACTTTCCCCTCAGTAGATAGTTTATTTTTCCTTGGATAACTCGGATTTCGTCATTTCTCCTAGCAGTTGGTTTCCCCTGTTGTCACACAATTTCGATCCCATTTATCAATTTTCCTCATTCTAACAAACAGGTTGTTCGGGTTATATCTATTAATATATAAAAGTTGAGGCTAAATGCCATTGAGAGTGTCCACATAGGATTAAAAAAAAATTAGCAAC
>KE154562.1:166539-180292 GCA_000411075.1 Sisymbrium irio | reverse complement strand
AAAAAAAAAAAAAAAAACAAAAGTCCATTTTATTTTTATTTTCCCCCACTAGTCTTCGTTCTAAACACATCACCAATACTCTCTTCATCATCATCTTCCCCAAAAATCCCCAAAGAACCTGGGATTAGGGTTTCTCTTTCAGTAATTGATCTGCAGTTCCTACTCATTCATATTTCGAATTCTTGACTAGCCATGGAGAATCAGCAGAAGCAGGTCCAGCTAACCGAGCCGGAGCTGCCTGCTTTGCCTCGTGGCGAAGAGAGTTCGGTGAGGGGTATCGATCTTATGAGAGTTGATCAATGCGAAGAGATCGCTGTGACCCAAGCTCCTGCTCTCTCTGTACCTGCCCCGACTGTAGGAGGGACGGTGAGTGTATCCATTGAGCAAGAGGCCAAACCTGTTGATGAAGCTCCCCCTGTCAAGCGAAAACGAGGTCGGCCTCCGAGGGCACTTGCTAAGACGGCGTTGCAAACTCGCCCTCCGCCTCCGCCACGGAAGGACGACAAGGAAGAAGACGTCTGCTTTATTTGCTTCGACGGCGGTGACCTCGTTCTCTGTGATCGCCGGTGAGCTTTTATCATGCCTTACAGTGACAATTATGTTAGTTAGTATGCAACGATAGAGACTAGAGCTTTTGTTAATTACTCAAATGGGTTACTATTTTGATAAGGTTATTGATGGGTTTGTCTTGTCCATTCAGGAACTGTCCTAAGGCATACCATCCAGCTTGTATTAAGAGAGATGAGGCATTCTTTCGAACAACGGCTAAATGGAATTGTGGTATGTGGCATATTCCATGTTGTTATTATGTTGTCTTCTGCTGTCAGTTATCTAGGGAGTGGATAAGTTCTGACATGCCGTCATTTTAAATCTTTTACCGAAAACTGATGTTTTGTTCATTCATTTCAGGTTGGCATATATGCGGTACATGCCAGAAATCTTCAAGTTACATGTGTTATACATGCACTTTTTCTGTTTGTAAGCGGTGCATTAAAGATGCCGACTATGTGATTGTGAGAGGTAACATGGGACTTTGTGGCACATGTATTAAGCCTATCATGTTGATTGAGAATCTTTCTCAAGGAGATAATGAAGCGGTAAGACACTCGTCCACTATCTATTGTTTCCATTCTGTGCTTACCCGCAAAATTTGCTTGGACGAATTGAGTGTTTACCATCCTCCGCATTTACGTAAAGAGTAATATAGTTTAGTAATCTGAGTCGTTTCTGGCATTTACATCTCTTTTTATTGTTCTTTATTTAGAAACTAGGGGTTTCTATTTACTTCAACCCGATTTAAATCCCTTGTAGTGTTGCCATGCATTTGAAACTCGTACGGACGATAGGTAATGTGATACCAATCAATCACAAGCTCATGGAATGTTAGAGATTTGGGGCTTATTGAATAGAATCATAGTTTACGACAGAACTAAGGGAATGATGGGAGTTTTCCAAATTTGTTAGTCGTGGGTTTCGTATATAATAAGCTCTTGGAAGATCAGTAGGGTATGTTGGATGTGTTTTTGAAATAATCTGGTGAAACCAAAGGAAAAGAGTCACGTCTCTTGTTTTGGGATGAAATCTTGTACTTTTTTTATAAGAAAGTTGATTAGTTTCCGTTTTACATTATCCTCTTTACTCCATCATAATTTGCGCGGGACATAATTGTTTTCCTTTTTTTTTAGGTTAAGGTGGATTTTGATGACAAACTCAGTTGGGAGTATCTGTTCAAGGTGTATTGGCTTTGCCTGAAGGAAGAGCTGTCTCTAACTGTCGACGAGCTTACCAGAGCAAATAATCCGTGGAAAGGGGTTCCTTACACTGCTCCTAAAGTGGAGTCACGAAATGATCTTACCCGTAACAAAGCTTATTCTTCAGACAATTCAACTTCAGATGTAGCAGCGAATGGATCAAAAAGAAGAAGAACTAGTGATTCCCCCACCGTACCCAGCAAGTTAGATGTCAAAAATCCAAGTAATACCCTAAAGAAGCTTCCTGGAGATACAAACTGGGCAACAAAAGAACTCCTCGAGTTTTTGTCGTTCATGAGAAATGGCGATACATCGGTTCTTTCTCAGTTCGACGTCCAGGGTCTTGTGCTTGACTATATCAAGAAAAAAAATCTTAGGGATCCTCTTCAGAAGTCTCAAGTTATCTGTGACCTAATGCTCGTGAAGTTGTTTGGAAAACAACGAGTGGGTCACTTTGAAATGCTTAAGCTTCTTGAGTCTCACTTCCTTATCCAAGAGAAACCGAAAGATGAGAAAACTACGAATGGGGAAACTACTCATGCTGTTCCTAGCCAAATAGAGGAGGATAGCGTTCATGATGCACCAGTTAGGGATAGAAGACGGAAGATGCGTAGGAAAACGGATGGCAGAGTACAAAACGAAAATCTGGATGCATATGCAGCGATTGATGTTCACAATATCAACCTGATTTATTTGAGACGTAAATTTGTAGAGACTCTACTTGATGATATCAACAAAGTCCACGAAAAGGTGGTAGGCACAATTTTGAGAATTAAGGTATCTGGCAGCGACCAGAAGCTGGATATTTACAGGCTCGTTCAAGTTGTAGGTACTTGATCAACTTTCATTTTAATGCTTTTTTGATGATAGACGGGAAAATGGGAAATTAGTGACCCAAAATTTTAATAGTAAGATCTCAGCTAATATTGTGGTTACTTAACAGGTACAAGCAAGTCAGCAGCATCCTACCAACTTGGCTCGAAGACTACAGATGTTATGCTAGAAATACTTAACTTAGACAAGAGAGAAGTCATCTCGATTGATCAATTATCAGACCAGAATGTCACAGAGGTAAATATAGTCATTGTTTCATTTACCTTTCTCTGCTCGTGAAATAGTAGTAAAACCCCATCTAATTTTTAGGTTTGTTTAATCTTTCTATCTGTAATGTACTTGTAACTGTGGTTTTCAGGACGAGTGCAAACGGCTGCGCCAGAGCATAAAATGTGGTCTCAATAAACGTTTGACTGTGGTAAGAACGTACACATGGTATCTTCTCGTCCTGAAATTGTATATTTGGCCTAAGTTGGAAACTCATGTATTGTTTGATTTTTTTCGGTGTCAGGGTGACATCTTGAAGACGGCAGCAACACTGCAAGCCATGAGAATCAATGAGGTAATTTAATTCTATATAGCGAATATCATTCGTATAAATAATAAAGATCCCCATGATCAAAGTTCGTTACTGTCCTCGGCTTTGCTTCTTATTGACGTTTTTTCGATGTAGACTTTGGAAGCTGAGATATTAAAGTTCAGGCATCTCCGCGATCGGGCCAGTGAGAAGGGTCATAGAAAGGAATATCCTTTTTAAGATTGACATACTATATATTTATTGCACTTCGCTTACACTATTTCCCTTTGCAAACGTTGCTGGTTATAGAATTTTTTAATGAATCGTAGATGAAATAATTTCTTAGAGAGATGACCATGCCACTCGTAACGGCAAAGAAAAATTTAGCTTGAGTAGTATAGAGCTTGACAAGTACTCCGGTCTTTTCATTTAGATGTTTGGTCTGCGTTAGTCTAAATGTGAAAGATACTGTTACACTGATTGCATGGAAAGTTAAAGTCTTATTTTCTTAACCATCTCTCACGCTTAGAGAATGTGTAGAAAAGCTAGGGCTGCTAGAATCACCTGAGGAACGCCAGCGGCTTCTGCAGGATGCCCCAGAAGTTCATACAGATCCAAGCATGGATCCGAGTCATCCATCAGCAGAAGATGCAGTTTTGGGTACGAGGAAACAAGGTCTTTCTCACCTTATACTAGGATGTGAAAGCTTCTTGTTCATTGTCTAACGAAAGTTCCTGATTGGTGAATGCTATTTACAATCTTCTACGTTTTTTATTTGCAGATAATCACATAAAGGCACAAAGTAAAGGTCCGCAGAGAAAAGAGGATATCCTGAACAACTTGGGAAATAATGTGCAGAGAAAATATGAAGCTCCAGTTTTGCGTAGCAGAAATGCCGTGCATGCGACTAATAAAGATGATTGTTCCAAGGTCCACAGTAACTCATCAGATGTCCAGGTTTGACCATGCCTCCTACTCTGTTCACAGTGTACCCTCTCATATGTTTTCTAGGTTTGGTTTCATCTCATATATAAATTTCTGGTTACTGCAGGAAACTGGTAAAGATGATGAGGATAGTGAAATATGGCATTATCGAGATCCAACGGGAAAGACCCAGGGACCATTTTCAATGGTGCAGCTCCGCAGATGGAAATCTAGTGGCCATTTTCCTCCTTATCTTAGGATATGGAAAGCGCATGAGAACCAAGACGAGTCTGTACTTCTGAACGACGCTCTTGCCGGACGATTTGAGAAAGCAACTACTTTGCCAAGTCCCTCTTTACTTCCCCAAGAACTAAAACCGTCTCCGCACGACTCTGAACGCACTGGCGTGGATGTGAACTGTCATCAGAAAAACCCTACGCCAGTCAGCACCAGTGCAACCTCCTCCTCGTCCTCTACTGTCAGTGCCCTTGCTAGCGATTCAAAGGAGAAACAAATTGTGACGCTTGCACCATGCTCTAAAAAAGTTGAGAATGGTAATTCTGTTCTTCCCCAGCCTCAAGTTACTTGTCCAGCATCAATGTCTGTGGTTCCAGGACATGTGGTCACTCCTCCTGTAAGAGAAACTTCAGGAACTGATCATTCCAGTGATGTGCGGGGAGCTGGTAAGGCTGTAGAAGATGGAACAAATGGTGGTTCTGTTTCCACAAATGCTTCTACTCATGCACCAAATCTGAATCAAGAAATCCATTTCCCTGATTTCCCCAGTCCTACACCTAAGTCGAGCCCTGAGGACTTGGAAGCTCAAGCGGCAGAGACTATTCAGTCTCTGTCTTCATGTGTTCTGGTCAAAGGGCCATCTGGTGTCACATGGAGCACCACCACCACAACTACTACCGATGCTGCTACCACCAATTCAAGTGTTGTGGTCACTGGAGGACAGCTTCCTCAAGTAACTCAGCCGAGTACTGTTGTTTTAGCTGCACCGTCTGTGAAGCCAATTGATTTGGCAGCTGATCATGCCACAGCTACTCAGACTTCAGACAACACCCAAGTCGCTCACTCATCTGAGTGGCCGGCCATTGTGGCTGACCCTGACGAGTGTGATGAATCAGTTTCAGATCTATTAGCCGAGGTTGAAGCAATGGAGCAGAACGGTTTGCCCTCTTCACCCACCTCAACATTTCACTGCGATGACGACGATGACTTAACAAAAGGGCCAGAAAAAGATTTCTTTAACCCTGTGGCACACATGTCCCTCACACCTGAAACTTGCAGAATGGATGTCTCTCAGCCGAGTATTCTCGACAACGTCACTGCCGGGAAAAGCTCAATGGGCACAGAAGCAAAAGACAATACCCTCTTCAATCACTGTGCAACCGCTGGTCCGGAGCTCCTGCTCTTTGCACCGCCAGCGCCAGCTTCAATAAGTCAGGACTTAACTCTAACGACAACAGCTCTCAGACTAGGATCAGAGACCACAGTTGAAGCTGGATCGGTGGAGAGGTTTTCCAAGTCTATTTCGGGAGTTGGTTTGGAACGTAGCCCTAGGTCATCATCAGGACATGACTCAGCCTGTGGAAACACCGAGCGCAGTCCACGTGGAAATGGAAGTCAGCAAAGGAGATCCGGTGGGCATAGCAGAGACCGGCAATGGTGGAACAATGGTCCCAACAGTGGCTTCAACAACAGTCATAATAATCGGCAATGGCCGTACAGCAGTAGCCATGGGTATGACCATGGATCAGGTTCGTACACAGCTCATCCGCCCAAAGGGCTAAAAATATGTAAATTCTATGAGAGTGGAAACTGTAAAAAGGGTGCTGCTTGTAGTTTTTGGCACCCCTGAATTCTCATTTCTTGTACTTCGTATTTATTTGTTTATTTAACACATCTCGAACATCCTTTTTTGTAACACAAAAGTTTCTGTAATCCCATCAGCCGCATGTTTTAAGTAGTTATCAAAGCTTCTTATATCACTTTCATTTATAAGTTTTCAATCTTGTAAATTACATGTGAAAATTTTCTTTGATCTCGTGTAGACATGTAAACCAACAAATCAAATCTTGCTCACTTTTCTATCAAGTTATTTATTTAAATCAGCAGTGGCGGGCTCTCGTTTGCTTTCTTTCTGTCTATCTTTTTCTAAACAAGAGTTGAATTTGCTTAGATAATATCATAATACTGATTTCCACTTTAATCTGAAATCTATCATACGTTTTGAGGTCGTGACCTTTTTTAGATCTTATCTCCATCATGTATATTAAAACTAGCCGAAAGTCCTGGCAAAAGATTACAAGTCTATTTATTAATTACAAAACCCAACAACTTTTGGATAGACAAGTGGCTGAAAGATGACATATTGAGATCACCATGTATAAAGAACTATACTTTCGATGTTAACCTTATGGCTTCCCAGCTGATTGATGTGCAGAGTAGAAGATGGAATCCGACTGCTTTAAAAGAGGTCTTTGTTTCATGTGATGTTCAAACCTTTCTAAGGAACCAACTATAGATTATTTGTATAGATTTTCACTAGGAGTGGTCAGTACACGCTTAAATCAGGTTGCTAGCTTGCAAATTCAGAATCCAATATGCAAATGATTTAAGAAGCTGGGGTGTTGCTATCGGTGAATGGACTGAAAGATCAAGTGTGGAAATTTCAAACCACACCCAAGATACAAGTTTTCATTTAGCTTGTGGTTGAAGCCAAAGAGGCTAAGAGAGGGGTTTAGAAATTAGAGAATTTGGTTAATAATCAAATGAGCGGATGAAATGAAGAATATATCACTGCTATTTAAAAAAAAAAAAATTATCTAACATATTTGGATATGCTGTGATAATTATATTCCTACACATTTACATATGAGACACGGGCTGTATGTATCTTCCCCGCGTTCAACAAAAACCACACAACTGCATGCGTTTGTGAGTAGATGAATTTTTAACTGTTGACATATAACATTATTATTTGCGGTTCCCTACCAAAATTCAGCATACAATATTTCATAGAGAATGATCGACTACAAATGAATAACTAGCAAATGTATGGATTTCTTACCAGTTACGAATGAATAACTGGCAAATAAAAATATAGAATTCGTTACATAACCTACACATACTATACTATTCATAAGTCAAATGATATCAAATGGTATTGTATCTCAAATACATAAAATTCACATATACTATATTATGTGTACTATATTAGGTGTACATGTTTTTTATCCAGTGAGACTTTTCTACGTGCCCTTTTGTCTTGTGCAAAGGTTCCTTACTTCAAAAATTCGTTTTCCCTGGCCAAAAAACTTCAAGTCTAAAACCAAACAAAAAGAACTTCAAGGCGTTTGCAGATTAATGAAGAAGGTGGCGAATCAACAGAGAAAATATAAGAAAAAGAAGTTGTTTACATTAACGGAACTCCATTTATCTTGAGAGAATTGAGTAAACCTGTTGATACCTTCAAGGATGTTGGAATAACCGGTGCAGTGGTAAGTCTCAAGTTGCACCTGATAATGATACAAAATTGCAAATGTGGTTCTATTGATTCATATACTCAATGCAGGTAAAAAAGTATAGAAACAACTAGCTCTGTGGTTTCGGTTAGTTCGGTTCAATTAATTTGGTTTTTCTTTGTGTTCTAGTTCAGTTTACATAATTTTCTCCGAATTAAATTTAATAAAAATTCAGTTTGGTTCAATTTTAGTTATTTCGATAAAGAAAATAAATTCTAAATTGAATCGAATTTTTATAGTGTTAGTTAAATTCAATTAAATTTTGGTTAAATTTTTGATGATCCGATTGTTTGGTTAAGTTCGGTTAATTTAGTTCAGAATTATAAATATGATTTTGGTATAAATTGGTATAATTTTATTTTTATTTTTAAACAAAATAACCGAACTTACCAAATTAAACTAAAACTAAACTGAGTTGAACTAAAAAAAAATTGAATTTATAAATATACTATCAAAATTTGATGATATTAATATCATGTTTATAGGAATTTAAGATATTTGATCCGATTAAGACAAATAAGTAGGTTCCAAGTTTGTCGTATCTTTTTGCCCCATATTGGCCACAAAGAATTTCTAAAGCACCCGTTTAACCATACTGCGCAAAGTGTTTGCAATATTTCAGAGTCAATTAGGTTCTTGAACTGAAGAGAAGAGAGTCATTAGCATATAGTTACCATAATACTGAAACCGGTAACATTTGTGAAGGAGGTGGCAAGAGCGACGCCTGAGAGCTGAAGCTTGCCATTGTGGCCGGCGACCATGACTGAAATTACAGGCAAAAGGTATTGAGCAATGGTCACGGTGGCCATAGGAGCGGCTAAGCGGGTTACTTTCTTCAGCTCCATGGTGAGCTGACCTCTGTGCCATGTCGTTGTACTGGGGACAAAACTGTTCGTCTCTCACGATAAGTGGCTCCTCCATTGCCGTTTTATTAGTGTTCAAGCCTTCTAGGCCTTGCTTTCCATTTCAGATAATAATTGAATCTTTTAAAACTATAACATCAATCTGATAACAGACTCGCGGTGGAAGTAGGCAGGAACAGTTCGGAAAAACCACAACATAAAAATTAAAATTATATTTGAGTTGTAATGAAATGCGTGAAAAGTATACATAAGATAATATTCCAGTTATTGACGACTAAGAAAATACTCAAACGTAAGTACAAGAGTAGGATAGCAAATTCGTTTTGCCTTGTTTGTGAAATAGTGGTCATCGGCAAATCTGATATATGAATATTATACTCATTATTCAGTAATGTGATATTATTTCTCAGTTAGAACCTGATTTGGTTTAAATGCACTGAACGTGGGTGCAGGTGTGGGTACGAAAATTTGTTAGAAATAAGATGCCTTTGCAGAATACATTAACATTAGAAATATTTTATATAGATATAAAAACATCAAAATTATATTAGTATAATAGGATATACAATTATTATTTTAACATAATTAGTAATAAAAATCATACATATAATATTCATATATTTTTTTGTTTTTTAAAATATGAATAAATTAAATTTTTTAACTAATAGAAAAATGATTTCTGGACTCTAAATGATTGTCACAAGGCCAAGGTTGCATAGGAAAAATATGTTTTATAAAGGAGGATTTGGCATCTGGAAACATATTTTTTTTTTCTTAGCCTGATCTGTTATTTCAATGTGCACTACAATTCAACAACTAAAACATATATATTTTACTCTTAATTTACAATTAAATGTATCCATTTTAGCAATGTAAAGTTTTTGTTTGAGGGTAAACAGATATGTTGACATATCATATTTCTCATAACTAGTAATTCGATAATTTAAACCCTAGTACCATAATGAAGAAACATCATGCAAAACCAAATAATGCTGTGAAATATGGATTGTGCATGCGTGACTAATGGGAACTCTAACTGATACTTAAGAGTCAGACCAGGTAAACCAACAATGCTAACCAATGAGGGGTTTTATTCAATTCTTGATTAATTATAGGGCTATTACATTTCTATATCAAAATTGAAAAAAAAAATGGAGTAATTAAGAAACACCCTTCGTTTATGACAATCCATTCTCAGTTGAGACTATTCTCTTCCTAGCTTTCTCAGCCTGTTCCTTCCAATTCATGGAAGTTGTGACGATAGCAAGTATAATGGCTTGCACAGCGGATCCAACCATAACACCGCACCACAATCCTTTTCCGTTATAACCACGACTGAAAGCTAAGTAAACTCCAACCGGAGCTCCTATGAGATAATAAGACACCACGTTGTTCCAAGCTCCAATATGTTGCCAACCACTTCCCCTAGCAACACCATTGAGAACTGCAGTAATTCCGTCAAGGATGAAAGAAAGAGAGAGCAAAGGAGATAGTTCAGCAACATAGTCCACGACTTCTTCGCTGTTGCTGTATGCGTAGCCTATGATATTTTTGCACGTAAGGAGAAGTGTGCTGAAGAAAATTGACTCTACTAGCCAGAGAAAAAGCCCTGCCAATATTGATAGCCTAGCAACTTGAGGATTCCCAGCTCCTAAATTGTTAGACACACGTGTGCTGCAAGAAACCAATCACTGATGTTGAGGAAAGGAATTATGGGGAAGATTTGGTCTGCGAGCTGAAATCATACCTCACAGCCGCGGCGACTCCAGCTGGAATCACATAGTGCAAAGATGCTGTTGTAAGACTGAAATAAAAGAAATCGGATCAATAATTTCTAGTAAAGAGAGAAAAAAAAGATGAAAAGAAGAAATAGTAATTATGTATGATACTTACCATATCGAAAGAACTGAGGTCTCAAGTTTTGGGTTAGGGAGAAGACCTGAGCAGAGTATGAGTAGCTCAAATAGCCACCATTCTAGGCTATCAAACGAAGACATAAAAATGCAAGCAAGATGAGAAAAAGCATTAATGTATGTAACTGTAGAAAAAAGCTGTCTGAATGAAAGAAAAAAATTGTGTTACTTTCCATAATTATCATTAAAAAAATCGCAAATGTTAGCTTTAAAGGTTTATTAGAAATAAATGGTGCCTTTTAGGCTCTGGACAACAAAAAACTGAAAAATGACTTACCAACACATTGCTGCTGATGGGATTCCGTAATGGAAGAATTGTTTGACACATGAGACAAAATCATCGGATACAAAGCCGCGAGTCTTCTCACAACAGGTGGAGAATCTCACATAGCATGCGAGTATCAACGCATAAAACCAGAAAGACACACTAATAGCCAAAGCAGCTCCATTACTTCCAAGACCAAACACGGAAACCAAAGTCCAGCAAACCGGGATGTGGAACAAAAGAGTGATCACTGACGTGTAGAGCAGAGGGAGAACCAACCCTTGTGTCTGTAGATACCGAGTCACTGGTATGACAATAGCTTGTGCGAACAAAGCCGGTATGAGCCAAAAGGCGTAGGAGCCAGCGACTCTGGAGATGTCAGGATCTTGTCCAAGAGAGACCAAAAAATTTTCAATGTAAAACCAGAGAATCGATATGAGGAAACAAATTGGGATATTGGAGGCTATTGCAGAGTATGTGTAGGTTCCGATTATTTCGTATTGTCTGGCTCCAAAAGCTTGGCCACAAAGAGTTTCCAAAGCTCCCGCTAGTCCAAACTGCACAAAACGTTTTCAAGATTTGAGAATCAATTGGATTCTTGAATTGAAGAGTAGAGAGTCTTGGCATAGTTTATTACCATAATACTGAAACCGGTGACGTTTGTGAAGGAACTGGCAAGAGCGACGCCGGAGAGCTGGAGCTCACCATTGTGGCCGGCGACCATGACTGAGATGACAGGCAAAAGGTATTGAGCAATGGTCACGGTGGCCATAGGAGCAGCTAAGAGGCTCATTTTCTTCAGCTCCACGGTGAGCTGACTTCTTTCCCATGTCGTTTTACTGGGGACGACTAACTCCTCGTTTCTTGGAAGAAATGGCTCTTCCATGGCCGTCTTCCTTTGATTTGATGGAATGAAGTCTTTCTAGAGAGAAAGTGTTGAATGCTTTGCCGTTGATTTCAAGATAAAATGAAATCTTTATACTGATAAAAAAATGTCAAGGTCAATGAAGAATTTTCGCTCTGCATCGTGGGAGTATATTATTGAATTTACACGATCTTTATAGATCGAGTAAAAGCATTTTAAATTTTCCACGAGGATCCTGGTGTGAACTTTAAATATTATAAAGAGAAATAATAATATATACCAAGGGGAAGAGAAGAGCCATCAAGATTTACACGATAAGATTTTTATTAATCAAAGCCTTCGTTAAATAAGAAGTTTTTTTATTAATCAGCTATTACTTATGTTTTTGACCCTGTTCGTTTGGTGAGTTGGGTGAAGATTCTATATGTAAGTATACATCGTGTTCTTTTAATGCCAAATAAGAGACTAAACCAATCGTGTTATCTAAATTAAATTTCCAAACTCATTCAAGAGTTTCAGGATGAGTTAATTTAGTATGCTTAACTACATTAAGTTCATTCAATTTTTTTAATCTAAAATAACCTTATTAATACATATAATTTCATCCTTAAGAAAATAATTTTTTTTATGTTCGTAAAATCATATTTTTCGGTCAAAACCGGAAAATCTTGTTTTCCACAAAATCGTAAAATATTGATTTTCTAACTGCAAAAATTTATTTTCTACGAAAACAGCTCCCTTAAATTGGTAACTTATAAAGGAATGAAAAAATAAAAAATAAATTGACCAAATTTTCATTTTAGGAATTAAAAAAAAAAGTAGGAAATTTTGTGCTTCATCAAATTTGATGATGAAAATATTTATTCTTTAATTCATTAAAACGAGAGAAACAAAAAGAATGATGTGGGATCCATGTTCAAAAGACCAGAGAAAAAAATTATCTTTGATTGATATGAATTTAAAAAAATAACAAATTTTCCCTATTTATTTTCCTAAAACATTGTCATCAATTAGAGCAAAAAATTGCGTTTTTTCGCCAAAACCGCAAAAATCATGTTTTTCCGCGAAAACCACAAAATTTTGTTTCCCACAAATATCAGAAAATTATTTTTTTCTGACAAAACCGTAAAATTATTCTAAAACATGAAAATGAAGTTTAATATTTATTATTGTTACATTAAATGTTCATTATTGTTGCATATAAAACATGAAAAAATAAGTTTGATGTTTATTTTTATTTATCTTTATTTTATTTGTCGGTCGGAACATCTAATATATGGTATAAATTATATATAATATTTTTTCTGTACTGCTAAACATGATCACTAATTAAAAATAAATTTTTGCCATATATTACATTACATAAATAAATTGCTATTAGCCATTAATGTTTATAAAATGAAATGTTTAATAATAGAAACTCATAATAGTATTAATATTGTAAAGAAATGCATGAAACAAAAGTCTTCCACCCATTCGTGATAGAGTGATGCTATAGAGTTTTCTCATAGACTAAAAAATAAGTAATGCTTGCTCATAATTATTTAATATTGTTTCCTAAATCCATAAACCAATATTCCATCAGAAAATTCAAATATTATCAATAAATAAAGTAGTGAGTATTATTATTTATTATCACTATCTCGGAAAAAGTAAACAAAAAACAATCTTTGAAGAACAAGAAAATTATTAAAAAAATATGAGTACATGATAATACAGTAATACAACTTGGGGATCACGTTATTTGCCAACAACACAACGACGACTAAGTCACAAACGTGTTACCGAAAACAAGTATGAAATTTTAAGTGACAAACGATATGAGTAGGAAAATTCGTTTTAGTATGTTTGAAAGCATGAATACTATTATACTAGTGGTCGGAAATCCAGTATACGGGATAAAAGTATATATAACATACATATTGAAAATGACATAACATGAGTGATTTGTAATCTTCACTACTCGTTCATTTATCTTACTATTAATTATTAATTTAGAGAATGATTGGTTTAAACACAATGAATGCAGTTACGATTACAGGAGTTTGCGGAAATCGACGGTTATGATTTTAAGCATAGTTAAGTGAATATATGATTGATTCAATTGTTGAAAATAGGTGTGGTTGTGGTATATTTATGATTAATTGATTAACGGATGCAAAAACAGTTAAATAACAAAATAACAATATAAATATATTATATATTTATATAAAAAATTAAAATTTGTATCTTTATAGTATAATATAAAATCATTAATTTATCCTAATTATTAATGTAAATTTATATAT
>KE154562.1:119270-149611 GCA_000411075.1 Sisymbrium irio | reverse complement strand
TTTTTTTTTTTTTTTTTTTCTTGTGTCTTGGGAAACTTCTAGAGAGACTTAGGCCCTGATTGTTTAAATAGTTTTTGGATTTTAGATTTTAGTTTTTAGTTTTTGGTTTCTGATTTTTGGATTTTAGTTTTTAAAATTTTGGTTTTTGATTTTGCTGTAGATTTTAAATTTTTAAAAACTTGAATGGTAATTTATTTATTTTTTAGTTTTTGATTACATTAATACCTAAAAAGTAACAACATTTATAATTAAAATAAATAAAAAACGAAAATCAAAGAAAAAACTAAGAAAACATGGATTTTGGTTTTTGTTTGAAAATTGTAGTTTTTTTTAGAATCTGGTTTTCCTAAATTTTAGGAAATCTATTTTACCAAAATCTTAATTGGATAATAAAATGGTTTTTGAAAAACAAAAACTAAAAACTATTTTAAAAACCATAAACAATCAACACCTTACTTGTTTCTTCGTTCTTTTCTTATTACTTTTTTATATTATTTAATTTTTTTTTACAAAAATGAAACATTATTTAATATTTAATTTATATATAGTCAATATTTATATTTTTATTCTTACGAAGAAAAAAAGAATATTTCTATTCTTATTTTTAATTGAAATTTTTTGTTATTTATTTTTCTACATATATATTTTTATCGTTATTACATAAATACAAATACTCTATTAAAAATAAACAATATTTTGCATTCTTAATTATAATATTTCAGTAACAATAAAATATGTTTTCTAAATTTATATTTCTCTTTCTAATGAATTTTAATTGATTATCTAAAATGGCATTTTTATTTTTAATATTAAATTTTAAAATTATATGTTCAAAATTTTAAATTAATATGAATTAAAAATTAAAATAATCAAATGAAAAAAAAATTCTAAAACTGTAAAATATACGCAAATCGCAAATAAAAAAATGAATTGTAAATTGTAATGTTTAAAACCTAATATAATTTATAAATCATTAAATTAGAGACAACAAAATAGAGAGAAAGTACAAAAAATGTGAAAAATTTGGAGTACATGTAAGAATCTATAACTCTAACAATTTAAAGATATTTAAAAAAAAAATTACAGATTTATTTTTCCTCTTTTAAATATATTGAAATTTCATTATTTAAAATAACATTTTCATTTACATTTTTTAATAATAAACTTAAAACTTATCTAAAAGTGTCATGTTGCATCTGAAATTAGAACAATCAAATGTTAGAAATTTTTTGAGAATATTAAATATATAAAAAAACAAAAAAATAAAAACAAAACACAAAGATAGATAGGTACTAAATTTTAAATTAATATCATTATAAATCATTTAAGATAACAAAATAGAAAGAAAAAAAAGGAAAATGTAGACATTTGAATGAGATAACAAATTCGTAAAGCTTATATAAAATGGTACAAAACATAATATTTTTTCTCCTTGTCTGGGGTTGGAATTGAATAATTGTCCCAACCGATAAAAATGTATAAATATGTGTAAGCATTAGATACTTTCTATAAATTCAAATAGTTTATGGATAAGGAAAAAGGACACCAACCGTTAATTCTTCATGGTAAATTTATCGCATTGAAGTTTATATTACTGCACTGGTATTCTGGCTTTTTGAAAATAAATTTCATTTATTGGTTGTGTGCTTTACTCTTCTATATGACATAGGACAAGGAAAAAAAAAATTGTTCTAATTAGTCTATAGTTTAACAAGACTAACACTATTTGCTTATAATTGACAATCTTTATCCAATTCTAGCAACATGCAAGAACTTTTTGGGCTTATAGATATGATTGATAAATGTATCATATGATGCTGCTTCTTGCTATTTCAATTGCAGATTCCCCAGATATTTTCTTCTTTCAGGGAGAAATTTGAGATGTATCTGGTCTCCAGAATCCTTTTTGTGCACTTAATATTCCTTCTTGGTGTTTGGAGAAGGTTAGATGAACATCCCAATGCAGTGACTTCAACATATTTTCAACTTCTCTTATCACATTAGACTCGTCACGAACAATGAGTTTACCTCCTGGTCGTACTATTCTATCAACTTCTGCCATTACTGGAACGAGATTGCACCTTCAAAAAGATGAAAACTTTCAGGATTGCTGATGAAAGTTATCAAAAGAGTGGAACTGATAAAGCCTTAAGCTTTTACCTTGCTTTCAACTTGGAGAAGAGATGATCTGCATGCAAGAGATCATAGCTTCGAGGGTATGTACTAAAAGATTCACACCAGTCATGATATATTCCGAACAAGCCTCTCTCGTAGATTATCGGTAATGTATCTGGTGAATTTATGTTGACTACATTCATGACCCACACTTGCAAGTCCTTCAGAGCTGCTGCAAACCTGTATGTTTGAAATATTTAGAAAACGCTTTAGTTTTTGGTAATTTTATTGAAATTTGTTTGCCTCTTTTGTTTTTTTTTCTTTCGGTGCTTACCCTCCGTAGACAGCTCGCATATCCATTACATTCCTCACATTAGACCAGCTGATTCCTATTTCGTTCATGTATACTTTGCTAACAACGTGCTTCC
This sequence comes from Sisymbrium irio, assembly GCA_000411075.1. NCBI lineage: Eukaryota > Viridiplantae > Streptophyta > Magnoliopsida > Brassicales > Brassicaceae > Sisymbrium > Sisymbrium irio. The sequence goes on along the minus strand of KE154562.1, from coordinate 147,068 downwards.
AATGTTCATAATCCGTAGTGAAGTCTCGAGGAGCTGGTTTCCCATAAATCCCCATTTGTGAACTATTTAGCCAGTAAGGTGGTGTTTGAAGTCGACGAGGCCAGTTCACGGGCCACTTGCTCCCTCTTTCAACCACATTGGTAGGCACTTTATGCATGCATGCTTGTAGCGGTACATACCTGAAATTTACATTTGAGCTTTAACTTTTTTTGTTCTATTAAAACCTTAAAGGTTGTTCGTTTCTTACTTTAACTTTCTCTATTTTTTCATATTGTGGAAATTATCATACCAGGCTGCATTTGGATCATCATTGTTTTTGCACATAGGAGGCTTGTTATGCTTTCGTTTCTCATAGCATTCATTCGTGGCAGGTTTCTGGTAGATGGCAGCACCAATACCATTGAGCTTATCTTTGTTAATTGTGACAAGTTCCCAACACATGGATTTTGTCAATGCTGACATGTCTACATAACTCAAAACATGTCAGTGTCATTGGTACAAAAAAAATAAAGAAACAATATTTTTAGTTCAAACCTTACCTTTCCAGATTTGAACATCTTCTTCGAGCTTTTGGTAGACTGGTGTTGCTGACCACACAAAATAACCTCCTGGCCGAAGCATCCGATTCAGTTCTAGAAGAAGCATACCGCCTTCATTGTGCCAAGGCACTCTGCAACGTGCACAGTGGATAAGGTCAAACACTCTGCTCGGGAATGGTAATCGCTTAGATCCCATCACTGCAGAGATGGCTGGGATCTTCCTTTCAAGAGCAAACTGGACCTGAGCCTCATGTTCATCTTTTGGTGCAAGAGACATGGCTATAACATCTCTTTCAAAGAGGAAACCACCAAAACTCGCCACTCCACATCCAACATCCAATACAACCCTAGTTCGTTTACCCCATGCAATGTTTTTCAAAGACTGCCATAGATTAAAAAAAAGAAGGCATTAGATTACAGAAACTTAATATCTTGATTTCGTCCAGTATTAAACAAATCAAGAAATGGTTCACCTGCTGTAGAAAATCGATATAATGAAGAGCTCCATGGATGAACTGTGTTCCACCACCGGGAAACGTCAAGAACTCGCCAGTGACCTTCACCCAGTTCTGATGTCCTTTCACCTCTGCTAGCTTTGTGTGTGGGACATTGTGGTACCATATCTACTAGATCACATTTAAGTCAACTTTTATCCAGTTTAGATCATTTCTCCTAAATAACAACTTTGATGGGTCAAATCTTTTACCTTATCCCTACTTTCTGGCCACTTAATAGACTCCTTATACCCTTCTGGGAGGGAGACGAGACACGTTGGTGGGTCTTCTGGACAATGCCTCTCTCTATGCTCAAAATGTCTTCTACTTGTCAGTTTCTTTATAGCTTCTTCGTTGTCAAGGCATGGTATATAATCAGAACCTGCAGTTGCATTGCACATTTCCCATGCCTTTCCACTCATTTCTGCATTATTTGATTCAGATGTCTGTCTTTGTTTCTCGTCCTTCGATTCTGTTGCCTGACTCTTCCATGACTTCTGTGATTCTGCAGATTCCTTCGGTATTCCAGATCCAAACCCGCTTGCTTCTGATCCCTCTTGTCTTTTCTCATCTTTCTGCTCTTCTTGTTGCTCCACATTTTCTTCCTTTGTTGTGCTATGTTCCTCTTTGTTTCCGCTTTCTTCCTCTGCTGTGCTATGTTCGTCTTGTTGTCCGTTCTCATCCTTCATGCTTTTCTGCTCCTTCCCATTTTCATCACTAACCGTGGTGTTCTCCATGTTTTGCTGTCCGTTTTCCTCTTTCCCTGAGTTTGAATCCTCTTGTTGTTGCTGTCCGTTTTCTTCATTCTTTGAGTTCGCTGATGTATCGCTTTGCCCCACCTCCATAGGTTGTTCTTCTTTGGTGGCATCTGTGAATGTCACCTCCGCGTTATCCTGTCCTTGTTTTGTTCCTTGTTCCACATCTTCTCCTTGTTTCTTTCCTTGTTTCACATCTTGCAGTTCTTTACCTTGTCCAGGCTCCTGATCTTGTGTTCCTTTGTTGTTACCTGATTGAGCCCCAGCGTCCTCGTCGCGTTGTTCCTTTTGTTCTTTCTCAAACTCTTTAACCACTTTTTTCACTTGACCCTCATCATTCTCTTTATTTTCTTTCTCATTATATTTCTCTTTCTCCTCGGGAATCTTTTCATTGTTCTGTTGAGTCTCGGACTCTTGTCTTTGATTATCCTTCTGACTCTGTCTCTCTCCCTCATCTCTTGCCTTCGACCTCGTCCTTTCACTCTTCTCTTTCGATGACTTTTGCTGTTCGTCTTCAGACTTTATGGCATCGTCTGGAAGCTTTCCTGGATTATCCTCAAATGTTGGATGCTCATCAGACTCCGGTTTTGTTGGTTCGGGTTCCTCGTTACCGTTTGAAGAGGCAGACACATCACTCCTTTCCGTCTCTCCAATTACTGCTCGAGTGGAGGCTCGTGTGATCTGTGGTGGAATAACGGAGTTGGAAGAAAGCATCCAGACACCGATGACACACAGAGCTACAAAGACGACCATTGTGATGGTCGACGCATAAGATGACGTAGAAGAACGCTTGTTTCCACGTCCTTTCCCAAATGCCATTTTTTTGGTTTAACTGTAATGTTTCCGGGGAGAAAGAAAGAAAGAAGAAAGATGCAGAAGAGAGAAAAAGAATGAAGGAGTGAAATGGGAGTTGAAGGAAGTAGAAATAGAAGAAAAAGAAGAGAAAAGAGAGGTTGTAAAGAGAGAAGACTGAATCAAAGATCCAATAGAGTCGGACATGGGACTTTCAATATCACGTCTCTAATTTTAGTTTATGGTTTTTGTCTCTCATGTTTTGTCTATGAAAAATTTAAACCATATGATGATGCGATGCTAAATGGCAACGTCTAGTTAAGGAAATGTTAAACATGATGACAAGATTGCTTTTGGCATAGCATTCTAAGGATGTTCAACTTTGAGTTCTTGGTTTCAGTTTAAGAAGTATAGTAATAGTTTCCATATTGTCTTGCGTTCAATTTGGATTTTATTATATTCAAAATTGTTAAATTATTATGTTTAGAATCACAAGTGTTCATTTTAATATATGTTCGTTCGTTTTGAAACCAGTTTATTTTTTTGTTCTGTAAACCAAAACTAACTCAACCAAATTAATATTAAGTTTAGTATCTTGTAGGATTGAAATCTTGTTTGTATTGGTTTGAAAATGTTCGATGTAATTTAATTTAGCACCCCCAAATAAATTATACGAAATTATAACTTAAGAAAATATTTTAGTGACCATAACTTATTGTCTAGTGGTGAGTGCTAATGTTTTTGTGTCATCGTCTTACCTTAATCTGCTGTTAATAGAAAAGGTACGAGTCAGAGAGAGAGAGACGTCATCTTTCGTTCTTATTCTTTTCTCGCATAATGCATATTAATGCCTTCTCAGTTTTTGCTTATTAATTAAAATATACTATTGTTTTTGCTTATTAATAGTTTAATACCTTCTCAGTTTTAATCATTTTCTCGTAAATCTATATATTTAACTTTAATGTTGTTTTTTAGATGCTATTAAGAGTACAATACTGTTGTGGACCTTGAGGTTTGTAAATTGTTTCATATCTTGGAATTCAATTGTCGAGTGAAAAAAATGAACATACAGTAATTCAAATGTCAATACGGCGTTGCACACATCATCTGTTTATTGGTCAGCTAATTCCACTTGTCCCGCTTCCGTCCTGATTTTATTGGTCAGCTTCGGGTTCAATGATAAATGTGGGTACTTCAATAAATTTTAAGATTTCTAGGCTTATATTGGTCTCATTTGGCTGTCTACCCAAAAATAATACAGTATAAGTTTCCGAATACAAGACACCAAAATTTGCATACGAGGAATATTTGAAAATATTATATTCTTGGATTTACTAAATAATATAGTATATATAACTTGTTGGATAATTAGAGAAAGTGGGATACGGCACGGAGTAAAAGTCGGAACGAGTAGGCCGATTGGACGGCAGCACTATTTGAATGGACCAGATCGATCGATTATATAATGTTGTCACGCTATCCAAATTGTATTACGGAGCTTCACCAACTCCACAAAACTACCCATTCCCGAGTGTTCTTTTCTTTTGGTTATTGCCAATTAATTTTATATCAATAGTTATGGTTCGAACACTCCACAACTAGGCCAAAGTCAGATGAGGTTTCACAGACAACATCAACAATGGATCCACATCTTCAAGGACCAAAACCTTCGTGGAGCTCTGTCGTTCAAAGCAAGAATTCGTTGGCTAAACACGAGTTTAGCTTCTCAGACAAAGATGATGACCAAGCGGTAGTGATGATGACATCATCGACGGTGCTGTTCCTTTATGGGACAATGTGGTGGTAGGAAGATTTCTGTCAAAAGTTCCACATGTAGCAAAAGTACATGTGATAGTAAACAAAATTTGGCCATTAGGAGAAAAAACAGAAAAGATAGAAGCTTTTGTTGTAGACGAAACTACAATAAAATTCAAAATAAAAAGCAAACCTGTACGATCTCGTGTTCTGAAGAGAGGAATGTGGAATATAGCAGATGTTCCTATGGTAGTTTCAAAGTGGTCTCTGGTGGTCGAAGAGGAGCCACAAGAAATCAACACAATTCCAATGTGGATATCCATGAAGAACGTTCCACCAAAGATGTTTTCCGAGAGGGGCTTAGGCTTCATTGCAAGTGCAGTGGGACACCCCAAAAAGTTGCACCCTGATACAATCCAGTGTAAACAGTTTGATGAAGCAAAGATCTTTGTGGAAGCAGAGCTGTCAAAGGGATTTCCAAAATCCTACCGGTTCAAGTCGAGTAAGGGAGTAGGTTCAGTTGTGGAGTTTAAGTATCTATGGCTCCCCTCAAGATGCTCTAAATGTTCTAAATGGGGTCATGAAACAGGAAAATGCCTGCAGAAAACACCACAAGGAACGGAGGAGAATGTAAGGCAATAGACCGTAAACAAAGAGCAAAAAATATTAGAAGAAGTGGCACAAACTGCCTCAAACGAAGTAAGAGAAAAGGAAGTGGGACAGGAAGAAGAAGTAGCACACAAATGGTCAACAGTTTCCCCTGCAAAAACATGTCGAAGCCCAGGGAGACCACTCACCTATGGACAAGTCCAGATTGCTCAGGCATCCAAGTTCTCGATATTGAACGAATCTGATGAGGAGGGAGAAATTGTAGAAAACAAGGAGGAGGAGACGAAAACAGAAAATGAGGAGGACAATGCCGAGAAAGAAGAAGAACAAATGCAACAGGAAGAAAACCATTTGGGAGAAAATGAAACACAAAAAGATGATGCTATTAACATGACACAGAAACCAGTCGCAACAGCATGTACGATGCGTCAGTCTTTACCCCGCATATCAAAATCTAATCATAAATGCGTCAGTCTCTGCTCTAGCACCTCGGGAAGGTATTCCTACTGCTACGAGCACAAAAGCTACCCGAAAACAAAACTAATAACTAGTTTCTTCTGGAATATCGCAGACTGAACAAAAAAACTAAACACTCGGCAATCCGCAATTGGATGAATAAAGAAGGAATGAGATTTGGGTGTCTCCTGGAGACTCGTGTAAAGGAAAACAAAAGTCGTCAAATTATGGAATCAGTTCTAAAAGGTTGGTCTGTGCTGATGAATTATGAATACAGCCCTTGGGGGAGGATTTGGGTTGTTTGGAAGGATGGTGCAAGACTCACACCGGTTTTCAAATCAGATCAGATGGTCACATGTTCTGTTCTCTTAGAGGGCAGAGAAGAAGAATTTCTATGCTCATTTATTTACGATCAGAACACAATGGAGGAAAGAAAGAGACTCTGGAAGATATTAAAAACCACCATTAATTGCCTATGTTTCGAGACAAAGCATGGATGCTGATGGGGGATTTCAATGAGACACTGAAGCTTGAAGAACACTCGGATGCTGCTAGTGGGATACAACAGGGAATTCGAGATTTTCAGGAAGTTGTGAACAAGTGTTCATTAATGGATCTTGGCTATCAAGGGCCACTATTCACTTGGTGTAACAAACGAAAAGAGGGCTTAATATGTAAGAAATTGGATCGAATACTAATCAACAATACATGGCTCCACCAATATACCAACGTGTATGGAGTATTTGAAGCAGGAGGAATATCAGATCATCTGCGAGGCCGAATCCAGCTTACTGCAGAGCCAAAGCACAAGATTAAGCCCTTTAAGTTCATCAATGCAATAAAAAGCATGCTGGAATTTATACAAGTAGTGAAGGATACATGGTCTGAGACTGAAACACTGTTTCACTCAACCTCTGCTACGTTTCGTCTCTCGAAAAAACTCAAAGTGTTGAAGTTGCCTCTAAAGAAACTCGGTAAGGAGAAACCGGGCTGTCTTCCTAGAAAAGTAAAAGAAGCATACTCCAACCTTTGCGGCAAACAGCAGGTAACTCTTCAAAACCCAACTGCTACTGCAATAGAAGAAGAAGTATTGGCATACGAGAGATGGAAACTGTTATCAGACCTAGAAGAAGAATTTTTAAAACAGAAATCAAAGCTTCATTGGCTTAAAGTTGGAGACCAGAACACTAAAGCGTTTCATAATGCTGTGAGAATCAGAGAACAGAGGAACACAATCCGAGAGATAGAATGTGACAATGGAAATCTTATTACCGATCAGGAGGATATAAAGAAAGAAGTAGAGAGATTTTTCAAGGAGTTCCTTACCCATCAGCCTGCAGATTTCATTGGTAAGACAGTGGAAGATTTGCAACAGATACTACCTTTCCAATGTAGTGATCTAGAGAGAACCTTTCTTGAACGAGAAGTAAGTGCAGAGGAGATAAGGAGAGTGATCTTCTCGATGGCAGCAAATAAGGCACCCGGACCAGATGGATACACATGTGAGTTTTTCAAGTCAGCTTGGGAAATAGTGGGACATGATGTTACTATGGCGGTCCAATCTTTCTTCTTAACAGGTTTCCTTCCAACAGGCATCAACTCTACTATTCTTGCACTAATCCCAAAGAAAAAAAAAGCCAAAAGAATGTGAGATTACAGACCTATATCATGTTACAATGTGCTATATAAGATCTTGTCAAAAATTTTGGCAAATCGTCTTAAAACCATCTTACCAAACCTCATTACGCCAAATCAATCTGCTTTTGTTAAAGACCGTTTGCTGATGGAGAACCTGCTGCTTGCCACTGAGTTAGTAAAGGATTATCACAAGGCTGACATTGCCCCTCGTTGTGCCATGAAGATAGACATCTCCAAAGCCTTTGACTCGGTGCAATGGCAATTCCTCTTAAATGTGCTCGAAGCTCTGCGATTCCCAAATAATTTCATTAACTGGATCAAACTCTGCATCACCATGGCTTCATTTTCTGTCCAAGTAAATGGTGAACTAGCAGGCTATTTCCCAAGCACAAGAGGATTAATACAGGGATGTTCTCTCTCTCCCTATTTATTTGTGATATGTATGAACTACTTATCACATAAACTCGATGCAGCAGCCGTGGAGAAGAAGATAGGATATCATCCTTACTGTCAGAACATTAACCTTACACACTTGTGCTTTGCAGACGATATTATAGTGTTCACAGATGGGAACAAAAAGTCAGTGGAAGGAGTTTTAAATGTGTTTGATGAGTTTGCAAGGGAATCAGGGTTGCGCATTAGCCTGGAGAAATCAACACTGTATATGGCTAGAGTATCTGCTTCAGCACGAGAACATATTCTGTCTCAATTTCCTTTTGAAACAGGTCAGCTCCCAGTCCGATATCTTGGTTTGCCTCTTCTCACAAAAAGAATGGCAACTAATGACTACCAACCGTTGATCAAAAAAATTAGAGCAAGAATGAGTTCTTGGACTGCCCGATTTCTGTCATATGCAGGCAGGCTTCAGTTGATAAAATCAGTAATTATGAGTATTACAAATTTTTGGATGACACTTTCAGGCTCCATGGGAATTGTATTAAAGAAATAGAGAGTCTCTGCTCAGCTTTCTTGTGGTCTGGTCCTGATCTAAACAACAAGAAAGCTAAAGTTTCTTGGGAAGATATCTGTAGACCAAAAGATGAAGGTGGTCTAGGCATACAAAAACTTAAGGAAGTTAATACAGTCTGTGGGTTAAAACTTCTCTGGCACATTGTCTCAAACTTGTCTTCTTTGTGGGTCAAGTGGCTGAGAGTTTACCTCATTCGAAAGGGCAGTTTTTGGTCAGTTAAAAGCTCGGCACAAGCCGGGTCTTGGATGTGGAAAAAGGTGTTAAATCTGAGGCCTTTGGCAAAATCTTTTATCAAAGTAGAGGTTCACAATGGCCTTGATACCTCTTTTTGGTATGATAATTGGTGTGGTCTTGGTTGTTTGAAGGATGTCCTAGGTGAGCGAGGACATATTGATCTGGGAATCATGGAAAACGTTTCTGTCGCAGACGTCATGCTCTGACATAGGAGAAGACGGCACAGAAACAATATCCTCAATCAGATAGAAGATATAATTCAAAAACAGAAGCAAAACCGTGTGATACATGAACAGGACATCATCTTATGGAGACGACACGACAACAAGTTCAAAAGACAGTTCAGCTCCAAGAATACTTGGCTACAAATCCGTCAGTCACAAAGCCAACAGCCATGGGCTAACTGTCTTTGGTTCCCCTCAGCTACGCCAAAGTATACTTTCCTCACATGGCTCGCTCTCCAAAATCGTTTGTCAACCGGGGATAGAACTCAACATTGGAGCCAGACAACGAACATCCATTGTGTTATGTGCAATCAAGCTCTGGAATCTCATAATCAAATTTTCTTCGAGTGCGCCTACTCTGCTGAAGTGTGGGACAGGCTAACTCGGAGGATAATGAAAAATTGCTTCGTAACATCATGGACTGCAGTCATCGATTTTATCCTGAACTCTTCACTCGATTACATTGAGGATTTTCTTATGAAATACATCTTTCAAGCTGTGATATACGTAGTCTGGCGAGAGAGAAATCAACGGAAGCATGGGGAACAACCCTCGCCTCCATCTCGTCTGATAAAACTTTTGGACAAAATAATCCGTAATCGTCTTAAAACGGCTCGGATTGAAGGGGACAAGAAATTATCGGATAGTCTTGTCTTCTGGTTTAGTGTTTATCCTTAATCTTTTGGTGTTTTAATTCTCTGTTTTATAAACCAGCAGCATGTAACATGTAAAAACGATTTTTTTGAATTTAACATCATTTCGAAAAAAAAAATCACATAAAATAATGAAGAGAATAAGGAGGTTTCTTTATGTTTAATTGAGGCAAAACGGTATTGATTGATGAGAAGGAGAAGAGTGAGGAGTAAATATGTTTCTGCAACCAAACATATTAATCTGAAATTGAGGACACTGCATTCCACAAAAACATTCCCGATTATAAAATCCACCATGACAATTTGCAAACCATCTCACTTTCTCTAGTATATATATATGTGTGTGGGTAAGTGCGCGCGCGAGTGCATGACATCGTGTGTACGAGTGTAAACATACACGTACATGCAAGACAATGTACATAAAAAGAAACATAACACATATGTACACAGCTTACGTGAACTTGTGTGCGTCGTTTATAATATTACTTTCACCCTCTCGTCTGATTAGTGCACTTCCCTTTTCAAAGTAAATAGCGTTATGATACTTTTCGTGCGGTCTGAAAGAAAATTATGCGTTCTTACACTCTTACAAAATGAATAAACTCATGACATTCTATAAAGTTTATAATTTATATTTATTTGAATTAGAAACATAAAATATATTCCTGCCCATAAAAAACATTCAGTTCACTTTTTGGTGACAAATACACACCAGTTTTTTTAAACAGAATAATTTTAATAGTAGTGATTCTAAGTCAACACATTGTATATGAAAGAAACCTAACTGTAGAATTAAAACTAAAAATATTTAAGTAAATAAATGACTTATGGAGGGGATGGAGGATTGATTAATTGTGTTAAACAACGTACATTGTAGAACGCAAGCTCATGTCACATCTGTACATGTCGCTCTTCAAACATACAGATATATACTCATCTAGTCATCTTTTCTGGTTCTATCACATGTCAATTATGGTATATATCAATTACTAGTAGTAGTAACAAACAAATTAAATAATAAAATTTGAAAATCATTAAATGCATGGGATGGGCATGTACAGGCCATAATCGCCGTAACTGAAGACTGAAACCATGTTTGGAGGAAATAAATTGTATAATATATGCAACACATTTAACGAATTTTTCTATTGGTTAGAAAAGACACAAAATGTGATATAAAGATGAGAAACATTATCTCCGGATTCTAAGGTTACGTGTTACACAAACAAGAAACAGACACATTAATGAGACACAAAGATACAAAGATTCAGATAACAAGAGCTATATTGTGCTCCTAAAATTTAAATAACACTATTGTCACTAATTCATTTTAATAAGGAGATGGTATTATTTTAATTAAAAATTTCCCTACTAAAAACCCTAAAATTACAACAACTTTTGAGTGTCCAGAAGAAGCATAAACAGATCCACTCTCCTCCTAAATTATTCTTACCCCTGCAACTTTTAGTAATATGATCCAACAATTAACGGTTTTAAAACCCTAATTCTATTCTAAGAATTCAAAAGAGTTATGTTGCATTATGTCAGATTTTCATCATGACCTTGGGTTGGGAAAGAATTGTGTACCGGCCATGAAAGTGTTGATCGGAGTTGGATAAAGAGCGGCAGGATCAATGTAAGCCGCGGAGGAGCTGCCAATACCACCGGCGTTTGGAGTGGAGGAAGAAGCGGTTGCAACCGTCACAGATCCAGCTGTTATGAGATTGAGCTGCTGAGCTCCTCCCCCACCAGAAGAGCTCTCACCGGCGGTGATAACGTTGTAGACACCGTCGCCGCTACTTCCAGGACCCTTGTCGTAGAGAATGCCTTTAAAGATGTGACCACCGATGCTTACGGCTGTTTGGTAAGCAAACTCTTCTTCTCCGTCCTCCACCGAGCTCACTCGCACGCATCTAAACACTGCCGGTGAGCTCACCTCCGCCGGGAAATCTCCAACCTCTAAACCTAGATTTTTATCAAAACAAAGTGACATTTTCTCTTACAGACTAATCGCATGTGTGATATATATACATAGAATAAAACAATAGTATAATTTATTCTTCGAAAATTCAGGTCACGGAAAAGAAGGTGCAGGGAATTAGAGAAAGAACACAGATTTCAAGATCGATGGGAACAGCTTGCAGCTTGTTCCTGTCAATCTAATAGTCAGTGTTTACTCCAACACAGTACTTTCACAAATCACAAACATTTTTATATATTTATTTATATACAACTCCTTTTGGAAAACTGATCAACAAAATAGGGTTTTATTCGGCTGTTGAAGGCTGATCCCAATCGCTACTTCAAATTATAAAATGATGCTTGCATTTCATTATATCCTTAAATATTTAACATCACAGTATATATATATATAGAGTTATAATATATACCTGAAGAGTTGTGATGAGTAGGTATGCGAGTGCAGACAAGAGACGAAGAAGTTGGCGGTAAATTCTCCCGTTGGCGTTTGGGTACGCAGATATCACCGCGTGGCTGGTGCGTTTGAGGCTGAACCGTGGCTAGCTGCTGTTGCCTCTCACGGCGTTTGGCGGCAGGAACCCACGTGCTCCTCACGTGAGTAGGACACTCGAAGCCACGGCTCTTGCAGCAAGTTCGACACCTAATGTGAGCGCAGTCTTTCTTCGCCTGATTCCCACAGTCTTGACAGCTGGCACCGTTTCCTCCTCCTCCTCCGCTTCCGCCGCTCCGCATCATCATGAGTGCCCCTGCTCTTCCGGCGCCGGCGTTGGAGGTTTCTCCGGAGATATCGAATTGGCTATGGTTGCTCGGTCCGACGCCTAAACCAGCTGCGGAGGAGTAAAGATCCAAACGTTGCTGTTGCTGCTGCTGATGCTGGAACATGATATCTTGCTGATTGTGGTTTTGCCATAGCTCGAGTGTGCCTAAAGCAGCAGCGTTTGAAGAAGAAGGAGCGTTTGCGGTCGTGTTTGCGTTGACGTTAGGGTTTCTATACCAGAGCCAAGCCTCTGATACAGGCGGGGGAGGAGGATTCGTGTTGGTTCTGTGTTCTTCTTGGCTGTTTCCTCCTCCTCCTCCGCCTCCTCCTCCACCGTCTAAAGAGAAAAACCCCGCCATTCACCGGCAACACCACTACTACCCATACCACACTCTTCTCCAATCAGCTTTTCAGAAAAATGAAAAGAAAAAAAAATGTTTTTTTTTACTTTTTGTTTTTTTGTTTTTGGTTATAGATCTTTGAGACTATGGGGAAAGAGGAACTCTAGGGTTTAGGTAGAATTCATTCTCTGGGTTTGTAGTGTAATGAATTGAAGTTGAGTAGCTTTTAAGTGTCTGTTAAAAGGCAAAGCTCGTTTGTCGGTACGAGAGTAAGAGAGAGAATAGAAGAGAGTATTTAAGAAACACACTGAGAGAAAGACGAAGAAGAAGAAGAAGAGAGATCAGTGAGAGGTTTAATCGCCTTTCTCGCGCTCTGCAACGCCGCCATAACCTTAATAATCTCTCTCTCTTTTCCTTCTGCTCCTTTAATTTAATTCTCTGTCTCCTCCTCTCTCTTCTCCTTCTTTCTTTTGTTCGTTTCTTTGTTTTTCCAGATTTTGCTAAATTTATTTTTCTCTTTTTATTTTAATTTTCGAATAACAACACTTCTCACTATCAAATGGCCACTCTCGATAGCACATTCATCTCTCATCGTTGATACCTTTCAGTTTATGATCGGACGGTTATTATTTTGTCACGTCAGCACTAATGGGATTTTTCTTCTTTGTCCTTTCCTCCGGGAAACCCGCTGTTTCTTTCCCCTTTTCTCTTACATTTTACAAATTTTTATGTTTTTTTTTCTTCTTCTTAGAATGAAATAAGTTAATATCCTTAAAAGGAGTAGAAAATAATACCCCTAATACTAATACGGTATCACAATTCTATTTTTGATTATCCTGATAGTTCTATAATTTGGGACCTATTAGTTAGACCTCCTAATCATGATCTAGAGCTGACGACGAAACTTTATCACAAGTTCATAGGTCTATATTAGTTTTTTTTTTTGGTACATGTGAAGTTAATTGTATCAAACCATTTTTATTTCTTTTTGTGTGGATAGATCATATATTCTCTCCATGAATTGATATTTTAGGTTTTGCACATAAATTAAGACACAATCATACTTTTACTTTATTAACGTTTTACTTTTTATTTATATATATTTTTTGGTTTCTCAACACCATTTTCTTTTTCTGATTAGATAAAAAAAATTGACACAAAAATCGAAGAAATTAAATATTAAATATAATGTAAAAAATTAATCTTTCAAAAATAAAATAAAAAAATTAGAAAATTAATCTTTCAAAAATGGAGAGAGTAATAGTAACGAAGATTGGAGTTTAAAAACAAAAATGGTCGTTGAATCAAGGTTTCGAAAATCCTCAGCAAATGGACAAACATGTGGATTAAATAAGACACTAGCTTGTTTTGAAATTGCAAGGATTATCAGCATTGATTATTATTATAATGTTCTAATTATCCATAAGCCCATAATATTTTTCTTTAAAGATATGAATATAGGGTGCAGATTGCACCTGTGGCTTAAATTTAGTGTCTAAAGTTTGTAGCTGGAAAGCAGATGCTTTTGTCCATGTTTCCGAGGAAACAAAATTACTATGATATACACACATTTATGTATGTGTTTATAATATATTTATATACAAATAAAAGAAATGCACGTAACACACACACCCTCTCTTGTAGAGACAAACGTACGATTCTATTGAGGTGCCCTATGTTCCGCATTATCTTTGTATAAGTATTAATGTTTATACAATTATATACAGACAAACACAAACCTCTATGCCCGTGCCGTGAGCATCATGGTTCCTAATTAATTAATCATAGGAATAATTTAAATTACCTGAGAATAACGGCACGAAAAATTATGCTGCGATAAATCAAAATCTAGAGAAATAACCATGTATGAGAGTCATGTTAATAAAAGTTAAATTAAAGATGGGGGGACTTTAAAGGATTTGTTTGCCAAAAGGGTGGAGAGAGTTGACTAATTGGGAGGGGGGTAAATTAGAAATTTCTAAATATTTGACTCAAAAATGGGAATTGAGTGAATAGTTTGATTACAGGCTAAAAGCACCGCCTCGCCGCCCTACGCTTCCGTACCTCTTCTTGATTTATTTTTCAGGAATTTAAAGCAAGCTACAATAATCGATCTAATTACTATTTTCTTCAATTTGAAACAATAGTTATTTTACCTCAATGATCAAATGAGCATTATGGATTTGTATATGTCCTTCGAAAGATACTCTAGTTTATAATTTTGGCGAGTCAATTTTCTAATCTAATACAAGAGGTTTTTTGTTTTGTGTGTTTTGCTTAACAACTTAATACACGAGTTGACAACGAATTCAATGCATAAATCTATAGCAGATAATATTCGACTAAAAGATTAAAAAAGGCAGGATCAATTAATTCAAGGGGGTTGTGATGGAAACATAACAATCGAGACAATGACCTTTTTCTCTCTCGTAGTCTGTTCTATTATTTGCTACATTAAAAATCTATTCATGTCAAATAATACTAGTATTAAACATCATTTCCAAATAATTTCCAAATAATATAGTTCGAGCAGAACTGCAGAACTAACACAAAATAGTTTAACGGACTTTGTAAAAGAGAGAGAGATGGAACTGAGTAAATTTGGACTACGATGAATCTTATGTTCATGCGTGCATGACTGCATGTAGTATGTGTGTATATTATACCAAAAAATGAAAATATTATACTACTATATAACAAAAATATATTGATCGTATGTATAAGACAAAATACGTGTACATACGTGCGTATAGGTGATAATGTGTAGAACACAGATAGTATCTGCAAAGGAAAAGAGATGATAAGACTTTCGTGACCTCTCCTACACGCATTTCCAGTCCAACCACTCTCTTTTATTTTTTCTCTATAACATTCTCATCTCTTTCGAATTCGTTCTCAACTGTTTCATTATTTTTTTTAATAAAAAACTGTTTCATTCCTTCGAATTTGTTTTTCTAAAAATCTCTGCGTTACAACTTTTTGTTAACATTATATTTATATTTATACAACTTTGCGCGCTTACCACGTACTCAATTCTCCAGGCTATTTCTCTTAATTAATACTACTCAAACTCCAACAAAAGTTTTTCACTCCGTCAAACAAATTTTCAATGCATGGAGCATCTACATATATAATGAATGCATGTGATTTACATAAACGTTGGATACATATTATGCGTTTGTACTGACAAACCTTTTTTTGTTGAAGATATCAGACCCTAATTGAAGTCGTGTTATTTTTTTGTGTGAAAAAAGTCGTATTATAAAACCTAATTTTAAACCACTAAAATGTTACGAATTGATATGTTAGTTTTATACCTAATTTTAACTCCCTCTATTTTTTTATTTATAAAAGGTTTAAAATATTTTGTTTTGTTTACTTTTTGTTTGGTAATCGTTTTGTTTATTTTATAAAAGCTTCTCATACTTTCATATAAAGTTTCATTAAATTATATTTTATATACTAACCAATTTATCCTTTAAGCAATAATATTAAATGTTTAATTGGATTTAATATTTCAGGTAAGAAATTTTATTGTTTCTTTTGCTTTTAGAGAAAAGCTGTTATAATAAAAAAAAATAGAGGAAATAGTACAGAATAACTAAATAAATGAAGAGTACTTATTTAACGGAGAAGGATGGGAATCAGAATTGACGTGGAGGGGAAAAAGAGAGGGAGTGAATGATAAGAAGAGTGAGTCCCCAAAAAAAAGGTAGAAGCCGCAGAGTCTTGTCTCTTCTCGAGCCCTGTGTTGTGTAACTTGTCTACCTCTTTTTTTTGTTCTTTTAGTTCTTGATTTCCTAAATCTAATTCGAACAAGTATACATATGTGCATACGTATATTATACGATATACTCCAAGAGACTTCAACCACATACGGCAGAGAAACCATCCAAGAGACTTCAACCACAATTGACTATATGCGTCAACTCGCGAGTGTTAAACAGTTATTTAATCGTGAGATCTTCGTCAATCTAAATTAGGGTTTAAGTTATTCACCTATTATTCATATAAACGAAATAGTATTCGGTGAAACCAAAATACCAGCATATTTGTGAGTAATGCATAATAATTTATCATTATTAATTTGTGTGAAGCATTTATTTAAGTGTAGAGAGAGACTTTGGAGTATAGTGTTTGGTGGCTTCTCTTCACTGCTACTTAACAGATCTTTCCTACAGAGACAGGGAGAGAACAGTGTTTCTACAATGAGCCATGCTTTCACTGTCATATCATTTATTGTTCCCTCATATCCATTTTCTAATTATTTTTTTTTTGGTCAGGAACTTCTAATTCTTTTTAAAAATACAAAAAATCCATACAATACTTTTACATACTATAACTTTAGAACCAAAAAAAAATTCCATATAATACTTTTACCTGTAACTTTAGAACCGAAGAAGCAAAAGAAGAAAATATTAGGTGGGTTAACTTTTATGTTTTGTTTCTACGGCAAACGCCAATATAAAAAAATGAGCTTTTCGTTTCTACATTCTCTTTGGTGCAAGAGTTATCGTAGAGAGAGAGAGAGAGAGAGAAAGAGAAAAGAAGGAGAATGTAAAGTTACAAACTTAGTTTCTGTTATGTTCTGTTTCTCTGTCTTCTCTCTCTCTCGCTTTCGTTTCAATTCCATATCTAATCAGAAGCTGAAACTTGAAACTTCTTCACATGGATTGTGTTTCCATTTGGGTCCCAGTTCGCTTTCACTTCGTATAACATACATACATTCATATACATCTATGTAAATACTGTATGTACTCTTCATATAAGAGATAAAATAAAACCAATACAGTTCTTGTGGGCCCCGACGGTTTGAAGTTCATGGCTTCTTAACATGTCATGCACATGCATACACGTATGCTCTCGTTAGATACGCTTTGTCATTTGATTGTGTTTCATTAATACCAACTTAAATGATCAGCTTCTCTTTAACCAATAAACAACTCAATAGCTTGTTATTGGTCTAAGGTATTGTAGATTTTTCAATTAGTATGACTAGATCCAACTTATCATCTTCCATCAGTTAAGTCATCTTAAATCTATCTGATTGGTAACACTGGAAAATTATTAAAATCACACATGCAGCACGACTGAAATGAACCGATTGGTAAATAATTTTCTATATGTAAGTTTTAATTCTGAACACTATATATGATTGGTCAAATATGGAAGCATACGAATATATAATACTGGCTTATATTTATAGTTAGCTGATCAATGACACATCTCAAACGAATATTATGTTCGATTAGGATACATGCATATGTCTTCATCAATATTTGTACACCGTTCTTTTTATTTGTCTTGTTTGAACAAATATGTAGACCGATGTTTTAAACGATCAAAATAGCATAATGAATATAGATATCATATCCTATTATAGTTATGATTGAAACTGAATTACAAATTTGCTTCTTTGACTATTTACTTGTAGAGCATTTACGGCTGTTTGTTTGCATCTTGTTGTTTTAGGTATCTCGAGGATGGGTACATGTTGTACGCATATACACGCTTAATAGTGATGGTTGCTCGTCCATATTAGCAAAGACCGAGACAAACCAAACGAAATCAATTTGGTCAACAGCGATAAACCAACCGGTAAGATCGACCTGAAGAGGATGGACCTTAGAATGTAGAAAAAGATGGCAAAAAGGGGATCGGATCGGCCGGTCTGATGGTGGCTGATAACAAGTCCCCACACTAGAAACCAAGGGTGTGGATCAAAGTTGAAAAAAAAAACACATAGAGGCTGCAATAAAAGGACCACTAATTTTCTTTCATTATTCTATTACTGTCCCTTCTATTACAAAACCCTAGCTAGATCATTTGTTAGGGCTTATATAAATCAAACACATGCATGTTATTTATTTAATATGTACCCCTGACCAGAAACTCTACGATTGTTTTCTTCTTCAGTTAGATTTTTATATAGTACGTATGGGTTTGAAGATTTTCAAAATTTATACGACCACATTAACTTATATTTTCAGAATATACATAGTATATATATTTACAATACACATATGCATACAAACGGTGATAAATACTAATCAAAACGAGACTTGTAGTTAGTATTTGTTAAATTCGGACTTCATCATACCTCTCCAATTCAAAATTAATTGATAATGAATTTGTTAACTTCAATCCTTTATATATTAATGTTGGTTATTTCAAAATTTTGATGTAGGATTCCAACACACTTTTTTGAGATGGTGACTCTCATCAACCCCATCTCAAACTAAATCCCACTTTAAAATTGATTATAAATTTTTTTTTGGATCATCCTACTTGGATCAACAAACTAGCTCTAATATCATTATAAACTTAGAATTTATCACGAATTTTTAATTCAAAATCAATAATCTTTTATAATATATAATGTTGGTCCTTTTAAAATTTCCAATATGTAGTATAAATAAAATTTGGGAGTGGATTTGATGATTTGATTATATTCTCCTAAATTGAGGTTTTATTTTTGTCTCCACAATTGAGTGTTTTCTTTTTGTTTTCTGTCTCGAAAACTGATCAGTTTTCATAGAGGAAAGGATGATAAGGTGCATAAATAAATGAAGGGAAAAGGGGATCAAAAAGAGAACGGAAATAGAGTAGTGCCCATATTAAGCGATCTCGTGAACCTCTTTGCATGCTTTTATTAGAAATATGCTTTTTCCGTCACCTTCTACATTCCTGAATAAGTCTATGCATTTGCATTCTCATTCTTTCATAACTAATGTGTTTTTAGCTATACAAATAATGAGGTGTTTGCCTTTTTTACCAAAAGAAAGAGACTTGCATATGAAATTTACGATCTACTCTTTTACTTGGGCTTGAAAAGGGGCGGATATAGTGTTCACAGAGTGGGGGTATGTGCTTCGGTGTTTTTAAAAATTTTAATGTATTTTTTACATAATATTTGTTTTGTTCTTATTAAAAATTGTAATTATACCCCATTGTTTTCATTATTGCTAAATCAAATTAAATAAATTGAATATGAATGAAGGTTTTTTAACAAACAACTAAATATATGTTATATATTAGATATTATTTTGCTTTCATATGATGTTATTTTAGTATTTTGTAAAAAAGGTCTTTTTTGCCCCATTCAAAATAAAATTTAGATCGTTCACGCGCTTAAAACAAAACGCATACGAGATATTTCACATGAAATTTGTGTAATTTTACTTTAAACCAGTCTTACACATATATTTGTCTTGGGTTAAATCGCCATTTGTAATTATTACAAATTAAACCGTCTACCCATATGATGTTAATTCCTAGGCTATACACTTTTATTTGGTGTCAAAACTATGTTTTTGTCCAGTAATCCTGTTAGGCCGATCAATTTAGTGTGGCACATTTTTTTCTTTATTTTCCGGCGCTAAGAAAATGTATGTACGTCAACAGTGTAAATAGAAGCGACCCAAAATAGGTTATTGGGCAAATGCACGCCTTTTATTATTTTGCTGCACTACGATGGCTTTTGTACATTATATTATTATATATGTACAATTGTAAATCATTACGCCACTCATGCCTCCCACATTCCCATTTGCGAATTGAGGTATATATTATTACCACTAGTGTGGTCCAAAACTCAATAACTTTTAATCACATCGCTCCATCAATTATTACTGTCAAGCTAAACCTATTTATCTACTTTAACCTATATACTTATTGTTTTTAAAGAAAAAAGAAATGTACGATGAGTCTTATGTAGGTTTCTATATCGTGGAATATAAATAACTACGATCTATTCTGAAAAAAAAGATTTTGTTCTTCTTTTCAAGACCTCGTTAGTTAAATAAATGTCACAACAACAATTCCATCAAAACATCAAAACTGAAAGAACCATAAAGTCCTACATTCGCATCTACCATTTTTACTTTGAATTCTATAAAGTATAATAAATTACAGAGCCGAAACCAGGAGATATCGCGCTGAATCTACGCCAATATAGCAGCGACCTGTCCGGTTTACCAAAACCGGTGTGGGTGAAGCGCCGCCGTTAATTGGACCGGTTCAACTTCCGTAGACAGGAAGTAAACTCCACGAGGTTTTTTCTTTTTTTATCAAAAGCTAGAGGAAGGTCGAGGCTTACCTTTAATGGAATTTAAGTGTTGAGTAACGAAAATAACTGCCATTACTACTAAGAGACATCCCACCAACGAACTGAAGAACAGAGCCCCTGGCTGTCTGGTTTGAACGAACCCATAAATCCCATTTGATGTCATCACAATCACATCCGTTAATCCGTCGTTTGAGAAGTCATCAGTGATAAGTGCATGAGTCGGCTGAGACGGTAAGTCGATAGAAGCCAATACGCTTCCGCCTGGAGATATGATGACTGCCGCTTGATCTCCTCCAGCAAGGATCATAGGCTGGTTATCATGAAGGCGTAACGAGAACGGTTTCAGGGTCGGGACCACCGTCCCTGATTCAGTTAAACCCGATGGAGACGGGAGATTCGACCATGTGGCTTCTGTCTGAAGCTGCCATTGCCACAGCGGCTCGCGGCCGTGCACATCAGGCGTGTATGATGTCACCTGATGCGATAAGCAATGAGCTATTGAACGAAATTCAAAGAAGTTAAACTGATTGGATCGTCAGAGTAAAGAAAGGAAAAAAGTACCTCTCCACGATTTGTCAAGAAGATTACATCGCCGTGACTTCCTCTTCTGTGTCTATGACCGTCATCTCTGGGTATGAGAATGGGAGTTGCAATCTCCAAAGAAGAGGTGTCTCTTCCCTCAGCAAAGTGTCGTGAATGCTCTCCGAAATGCAAGAAGTTGAACGCGTGATGACAGATCGAGACGTTGAAGAGCTGTTCTCGGACCGGAACGCCTGAGGTTGCCACTGCCCAGCAAGGCTTCAATACTTCCATTGATCCGCTAACTACAGTTCTCTCTCCTACATTGCCGCCGACAGCCTAAGGTGCGCACAAAGAATATATGGTCGTAAGAATTGAAGAACCGATGTAAAGCCAATGAAGTCAACGAAGCGGATGCGGCAGTGGTGTCTAATGTGTACCTGGACATGATCGAGTACACCATCTCCATTTATGTCCGCGTGAAGCCCACCTTCGAGCAGATGAAGCTGAAGATACGAAGAAGTTAAGGAAGCTCTCATATAAAAATCGGTTCGTGATACAGTCAGCTTGTTCATGATCTGAATGAATAGCTACCTTGCAAAGAGTTCGACCAGTAGGCAGATGAATAGCTTCAATTCCTTCTTTTTGATGAGCCACAACAACATTAGGAACCCACCAAAGCTTAGTGTAGTTAGTTATGGTCGGTATGTATTGCATGCCCTGCATCAACATGTGCTTTGTTATCATAAATAAAATGGGTATTTTCATGTGGGCACTTTACGTTTTATAAAGAGCTTCACCTTTTTAGGTTTTGCCGAGCCAGCATAGCGTGCAGCCTTCCCAATCAGTTTCGGAATTTTTCTCGACAAGTCTTTTCCAGCGGGTGTGTTTTCCTCAGGTTTGTGAAATGGAAAAGTTGTAGACTTACCAGCTTGCTTCTTCAATGTTTTCCTCTTGTGTCGCCTGAAATGAGAAAGCTTCAACAATGTATCTTCACGTCGGTCCTGATACAAAGACAATTGTACTTTAAAACAATTTTTCTAAAAACCATGTTAGACTAATGAAGCACGTCGTAGGCAGCATGAGACTTACCCAGTGATGGGGCATAACACCAAGGATTGATTCTCTAAATTCCCTGCATTCAAACTTCAGTCCAGCATATCTCAGTTTCCAAGGCTTTTAAATGATGATAGCGCAACATAAATCTCGTAAAAGACATCTAGAACAGGTTAAGCGATCAATGGAGGACGAGGTAACTATACCTCTCCCGGGTGACGGCTATTTATAGAATGCACGTCGAGCTTGTAATTGTGTTGGGGAATTAATTGTGACGCATCTGAGGTGTGAGCTTCAACATCCTAGAAGAGAAGAAAACAAAAAAAGTTTTATCAATCTGACCACGAATTTGTTGGCAGTTAAGAACCTAGTTAAGCAAATATGTGGAGAAAAAAGGGCAGAAAGGAGAAATAACTGACATCAGTCTTTTTACTCCATCGAGGAACACCAGACCGGCCAGCGAATGCATATACAGAAAAGTGACGCAAGTTTATAGCTCCAGAATCTTCAGAGGCCTGAAAAGAAGCTTAAAGTTATTCTAAACAGTCCAAACACAGCTCGTATTAACAGTGGGATATGAATAATTGTCGATTCCTTTATTTATTATTGATTTCTAGACAAAGTGTGTAACCAGAACATCTTAATTTTACTACCAGAAGTAGAAGTGATCATGATACAACTAAATGCACATCATTCGTACCTGATTCTCAGAAGCACTTCTTCTGTGTTGCTCAGCCATTTTTTCTGCCATGCCAAGTTCCTCAAATGGGTCCATGTGATTCTAAAACCCCGAGAATAATCTATTAGTATACAAAATGCAAGCCATACAGGAAAACAACAGAGAGAGATTTTTCCTTGTACATACATATGGCTGCATCTCCATCCGTCCACCAACAATAATCAAACCAGTATCACCGTGCTTCAATGTGTAATTGCTTATCGAAATTGCTATCTCTCGATGGTGTGCATTATGTGGAAAATCCTCCTGTTATTGCACCAACATGGGTAAGTAGAAGGAGAAATAATCTACAGAACAAAGGCAAAAAACTTTTATATGAAACTTCAGACGAAACCTGCAGATTCGTTTCCCAGAGCTTCTTCAGGTTGTGATCAAAGCAGAGCACAGACCAACCAGAGGTAACAACAACCAAAACCTGCTTCTGTGGTGTCCCATCCTTATAATACCTATCAATAACGCCTGTGGCCATGGCCACAGCACGTCTCCCAGACGCAACACGGATCTTGTCAGGCAAAAGAGTGACCTCCGCAAGAACACGTGCTTCACTGAAACCTTCATCCACACGCCTGGTATGAGGCTCCAGGACCTAATCTCCACCAAAAACATCAACAGTTTAGCACTTGTTCCCAGCACGTAATACCAAAACCATCAAAGCACACTAACTAAGCTCTAAAATCATTCATACAAACCATCGAAAATCGCCATCAATGCTCTGAAATCAAAAAGTTACCTGAATTTTGGCATCGTTTGTAGCAACGAGAACCTCCTTCTTTCCATCGCCATTAAGATCAGCTATGATAGGTGGTGGGAGACGATCGGCTTCGTATTTGACAGGGTACTCATCGTACAAATGGAACCATGCTTCTTTGAAAGCAAAATCACCCTCGTGCTGCAAAACGCATATACCCAATCAATACATTCCATCTGAGAATATTCCGCAAATCTAAGCTTACATGCAAGAACGAATCGGGATCAAGAGCACGATTAGTGAGGGAAATCACCTGAAGAGTGAAGAAAATGGCGAATCCAGAGAGCATCAAAATTGCCAAGTCGCGTTTCCTCATCTTTTGGGTTTAGCGTCGAGCAGATACGTATCGATCAGTGGCAGATTTGCATCAGTAGGTCAGCAATCTCCTCAGAGCGAGACCGATGAATAGGCCGAGAAGCAGGCGACCCAGCAGTGTTCGTCAGAAACGATGTCGTATTACTATGTTAAACGTTTTTATATCTAAAGAGCCTGCCGTTTTCATCATACAGGATCGAACGTTACGTCGTCTAGAACTATCCCGGACAATACTTTGTGATGATTACTTTAAGCCAAGGAGCCAAACAAGTTCATTAGCCATCGTTCCTAACTTCGTCTCAAATTAGGGGAAGAAGAAAATTCCCCAGGAAAAGGCAGTGAGGCATCACTGATCGCCGCTTAAATTGGTACACTTTGATTTTATTCTCTATGAAATAATTTCAGAATCCTAGTCTATGAGATGCTTCCATGTTGTGACTCGTTGCTAGTCGATTAATGGATCTTCTGGATTACTCATCCGTCATTTTCTAGGGATTCATCGTATTGTATTTCACATTGGAACCACGATAACGTTTACTTAGCTAATTCTCTGTGGTGTTAGCTTTTGGAGTCATGATTAGCAATTTATTGATGAAAAATTTATTATCTTGTTCAGATTTTCATATTTATCAGCAAATTGATGAATAGGTAGTCTTTGTTTTATGTACACCGTAATATATTTTGATTTTCCAAAAGATGAATGTCAATCTCGATACATTTTCTAAACTTGTCCTCATTTTGATTGTATATTGTTAAGAAACCAAAACATTCTTTTGGGTGTTCTTTTTTAGTCTTACTTACTCAGGGATCACCAAACATGTTGTGTAGTAGAACAGAGAATCGAATAACAAAACCCACTTGGACTTGGGAATGGGAGAGACAGCAACGGAATCAGAACACCGCATGATGCTCGGCTTTGCAGATCCCATGGAAATTGATCCCAGAAGAGATCGTTTCCCATGCTGCATCGTCTGGACACCTCTCCCCTTCATTTCGTGGCTAGTTCCTTTCATCGGCCACGTGGGTATTTGCAGAGAAGACGGTGTCATCCTCGACTTTGCAGGACCTAATTTCGTTTGTGTTGACAATTTTGCATTTGGAGCTGTGGCTCGATACATCCAAATCAACAAGGAAAAGGTACGTTCGCAAGTTGCTTCCGGTACTCGTATGTCCAATGAGGAGAGCAGATACGAGCAAGAAGACGTTCATGAGAAAGAGCCAACATGGGATGATGCACTGAGGAAAGGCACACAAGAGTACCAACACCATTCATATAACATATTCACGTGCAACTGTCATTCCTTTGTCGCAAACAACCTAAACCGTCTAGCGGTGAGATCAGGCGGATGGAACGTGGTGAATCTCGCCGCACTTGTGTTCCTCAAGGGACGTTGGGTGAGCAAAGCAGCGATGGTAAAGTCTTTGTTGCCTACAGTCATAATTTACGCTATAGGAATATTACTTGGTGGTTGGACTTTCTTAGCTTCCTGCTTTATCCTAGCGGTTTTGCTTACGGGTTGGTTCGTCATGGGAACCTATTGTTTCAAGAAATTGATCCAGCTGTAGATTTGGTTTGATCCAAGGATTTGCTTGTCAAGGTTAGAGAATTGTCATCTTGATTTGGTTTGTCGGACTAAAGACTGTTATAATATAAAATTATATCATCATTTCACTTGTTTTGGCTGTGGGATAATGGCAAGGTGTTTTTTGTCACCAATATTTCTGTTGGAAGTTAAAACTTAAAAAAGGGTGTAATTTGTAAGAAAATAAAAATTGAAAGAGCAAAGTGGGAATATTTATGATATGGGTAAAGAAGGAAAGTAGGTAGCATATCTAGTGGGTATAATTATGGGAAATAAAATCACGCGTCAAATAAAGGAGAGAACAAGAAAATATTGATGACTATATATTTGAAAAAGGAGAGCATGCTAAACAAGTAAACAGAAACAGATCGACAACATAGAGAGACAGACAAAAAGACAAAAGAAAAAGAGAAAGAAAGAGAAGATCCGTGGAAAGAAAGAAAGCGAAAGATGGCTGCGGAAGAAGGACAAGTGATCGCGTGTCACACCGTGGAGGCATGGAACGAACAACTCCAGAAGGGAAATGGCTCCAAAACTCTTGTAATCTCGTTTTCTCATTCTCCTTCTTCCTTTGTTTTTAATTGATTTTGTTTTTTGAGATATGTTTTGTCGTCTATTTATCTTGTAGATTTTTTTTTTGTTTGGTTTGGTTTTCATAGTCTCGATCTGTCTCATCGTTAATTTGTTACGCAATGTATGAGTTAACATTCGGCCATAACAACTGAAATCGTTGTTCTTTCGTATAGCTTAGATTCTTTAGTATGTGGATTATCATATATATTGTCTATAGGTTGCGAGTCATATTGTTTAACCTGAGAAATGTTGGATATAATGTTCTCAAAAGCAAATACCACGACTCTAATACGTGTTTCAAGCTACTATAGTTTCAACATTGTTCTGACAAGATCGGCCTCTATAGATGATTTAACATGTCTTTTCATTGTGATGTTTTTAATTTTTTCAATATGAATGAATATTATTCATAAGTTGGTTAAATTGTTGAAGGTGGTGGTGGATTTCACGGCTTCTTGGTGTGGACCATGTCGTTTCATAGCTCCATTCTTTGCTGATTTGGCTAAGAAACTCCCCAATGTGATTTTCCTCAAGGTTGATATTGACGAATTGAAGGTAAAACAAAAATCAAACCAATTTTTTTTCTTTTCTTCATCTTCTTTTGTTGAGAGATAATACCGTTTTTATTTTTTTCTATGATCAAAGATCTCACAAATCACCTTTTGTTGTTTTTGATGGAACAGTCAGTGGCGAGTGACTGGGCGATTGAGGCGATGCCAACCTTCATGTTCATGAAGGAAGGGAAGATTGTGGACAAAGTTGTTGGTGCCAAGAAAGATGAGCTTCAGTCTACTATTGCTAAACACTTGGCTTAACTAAACCCCTTTTTTTTACCTTTTACATGTCATCTGTCTTAAGATATTGAATTAATTGGCTTTTATTTACTCTTGAGATGTTATGACTTATTCCCCCTGTCTTATGATGATTACTGTTACTACTATCTCATTCGGTATGATTGTTGTGACTAGCTAGTGAATTTGATGAATTATTCCAGTTTCTTTTACTCATTCTTAGGCTTCCCAGACAAAAGGACTTTTGAATTTGAGGCTTTTTTCATAAAAAGTAATTAGGCAAACATGAGACTAGCGCTGGGGGTTTGAACCAAAACCGAACTAAAATAACGGAACCGAAACCGAACCAATTGTTAATGAAATACAGTAGAACCTCTATAAATTAATACTCGATAAATTAATAATCTCTATAAATTAATAAATTTCTCCGGTCCCAAATCGGGTCAATGTAAAAATTAATAAAATTCGATAAAATTATAAGATAATAACTTTTTTTTAAACTCTATATAAAAATATGGTCCCAATAATAATATAAATTAATAATTCTATAGATTTATGCATATATGTAAGGTAATATACTAATATATGACTATAATATTTTATTTGTATTTTAAATTAAGACTCATAAATGTTTTATCTCTAGTATTTTTATTGTATTGAAAATATTACTGATATTTATCTTTTAAATTTAAATCCAAAACTTATAAAAACTTTTACACATATTGCAAAAAAATATTTATAAACATGATGATTAACTCAATATTTTTAAATAGTTTCAAATGTATTGTAATATCATTTTTAATTCCATTATGATCATTCTGAAGTATAGTCATTTATTTTTATACATGTTGAACTTATAACATACATTACTTTTACATGAATATTCAATATATCTTATTAAAATCTATTTTAATGTGATAAATAATTTTATTTTTATAACTTGAAAATTTTATATAGCATTTTTATTAATAGATTCATTCTTAGAAGAACATTATTTTTCTGTAAAAAGTTAAAAAATTAAGGATTATTCATATATTTCTATAAATTAATATTTATTACTTTATCGATAAATTAATAACTTTATAAATTAATAATTTTTTTAAGTCCCAATATTATTAATTTATAGAAGTTTTACTGTACTTATTGGGTATTAAATAAAAAACTCACGATTATCCATACTAAACTGGAACCGAACCGAGAACCGAATGG
>KE154562.1:94054-109395 GCA_000411075.1 Sisymbrium irio | reverse complement strand
CCCTCTCTCACCCTCTCTCTCTCTCTCTCGCTCTAAGTTTTAAGAATATGTATTGAAGTGAGAAATTTCAGGAATTGGGAGATATCGGCACCGTGGCAAGACTCGAAAATCGTTGTTCCGACAAAGTTTATTTTGGGAAATAAAGATATCGGAAATGATGGTCCACAAGGAAAAATGCAGTATGTAAGAGGAGAGATGTTCAAGAGTCTAGTACATAATCTTGAGATTACTGTTATTGAAGATGGTCATCATTTTATCCAACAGGAGAAGTCTCAACAAGTCTCAGAGGAGATACTCTCTTTCTTTAACGAGTTACGGCACACCACAAAGTAAAACCATGCTGTTTTTTTCCCTTACAGTTCCATGATGTTATAAGTAAAACTAATATGTATCGGACCAAACAAACCCTAGTGTGATCGCAATAATAATGGCTTTATGTTAGTTTCTGTTCAGTAATAAAGGAAGTAAGATGTCAAATCGGATCTGTGCATATAAACTGACCTGAAAATATCAGACCAACTCGAAAGAGGCCAAGTTAGTTTAGAAACTTATACAAAATCACCCATCAAGTTTTAGGAACCCTTAAATAAGCCCCATACTTTTGGGAGTTAGGTTAGATCCATAAATTTGAGAACGATTTGTACTAATGAAGTTATATGTCAAAATTTGATTTCTTAAGAAAGGCCAAATTCCAAATTCAGCAGCACACTCACTCGCAATTAAATTCCATTTTCTTTTGGTTAATCATCAACATATATGTTACAACAAACACCAAACTCATTAAAGTAAAAGAAGGCCAAAAGAAATCAAACTCTACATAAAACAAGAAAGATTAATCAATCCAAGGACTTTACTATAAAACACAAGTAGTATATTACATCAAACTCCAAACCTCAGTAGCTGTTAACAGAAAAAAAAACACATACACACCAAACTCATCAATTAAAACATATCCAAAAGAAATTAATCAACCTCTACACAAACCGAGAAACGTTAATCAAACTCATATGACTTTACATATCCAATAATGAAACTTAATTAGACGTTTCGTGGTTAACTCTCCGGCAGATCCTCCGGATCTCACCATTTGTCCCCGTCAATGGCGAGATATTTCCCATTTTCACCATTGACTTTGCGAACTGCTCAAAGAACACTTCCTCATTCTCCGCGTAAAGCTTGACCAGCTCCCTGGACTCGCTGCTCTTCGTGAACAAAATCTCATCAGTGCTCAAGAGTCCTTTAAACGTCATCAGATTTTTAAAGTAGTAGTTGTCAAACTTAGTCGGCGTCACATAGTCGAGAGCAAAGAGGTTCTGGTCCTCACCACATATTGGACATCCCTGCTGCAACATTGAGGCGTAGTTTTGATTCAAACTCTGGTCGAGATCGCTGTTCCCAGAATGGTTGTATAGCCTTTCTCGGAAACTCTTGCACCTCGAATTTCCTATCGTATGACCTCCTACATTCGAATCATGGCTATTAATTACAAAAATTACAATACGTATTATTACGCACGATTCGTGCAATTTGACAGAACATATATGTAAATGAGACTATGTTGAAAAAGAGACAAAATATGCCATATTTTATGCCACAATGAAGGAAATTGAACCTATATGATTTTTTTTCTTTTCAGATTAACAAAACAGTCTATCACTAAATCATGATAATCATCAACCTCTAAAACTAAGTTTAAATCCCAATGCATAAACCTTACCCAAAAAAACTAAATCATCGACTACAGAAACATGATCATAAATGCGGATGGTACATTTTCTTAATTTTAGCATAAATAATTCGCATAAATTCTTTTAATTTTTAATTTTTTTTCCAACAGTTCACTTAGAAAGTTGATTGAATCATATATTTTATACATTTCTATTTATTTTGTTTCAATTTGCTATAAAATCAAAACTTAAATTTAACTTTAGTATATATTACCTAAGAGGGCAACAAGATCGGTGAGATCCAGTCCTTGATCATTGAACTTGGTGACAATTGTCTCAAATGTGGAGCTGGAAATAGGAATGTTGTTGTTCGAACCAATTAAGTTTGCTTCTCTTGCGTCTCTTCTTCCTAGATATACTTCCCAACTTGGGCCACCAGTCTGTATATAAATTAATTAACGAGTGTTCGTAACATTTATTAATACGTGTATATATTGACTTACAATGACAGTGGCGTCTTTAGCAACGAGAGCCAAAATATCAGCGCAAGAAACTGTTTGAGGGCATTCATTTTCCAAGGCAGACTTTATATCGTCGATGACTTCGAACCCTCGAGCAGAGTCTACGTTTGAGTCTGATCGTTTCTCGCTTTCCATGGTTCCGCTATTGTCCAATAATACAGAACCATCACATCCCTGCACCACCCAAAAAAACAACCAATATAAACAATTTATTCGTAAAGATTTAAGTTTAAGAAAAGAGATACTAGATTTTTCCTAACATTGACGAAACAGTCATGGAAATGAAGCCTAAGCAATGAGGCTGCCATGCGAGGGTCGTTGGAGTATGCTTTGGCGACGAAAGATTGGACAATGGCTTCTGATTGAGGGCACGAGTTGTCGTAAAACTGAGGGGAGAGAGAGGCGGTGCTCGTGCATTCGCTGGTTTGAGAACTCGTACAAAGACGAAATAAGGCAACGAGGAAGGTTTGTGCAAGAACAATGCACATCATTGGCTTTGCCATTTGATTCTTTATTATCTACTTGCGAGTTTCCTTGGGACTCCA
Organism: Sisymbrium irio; assembly: GCA_000411075.1. Lineage (NCBI taxonomy): Eukaryota > Viridiplantae > Streptophyta > Magnoliopsida > Brassicales > Brassicaceae > Sisymbrium > Sisymbrium irio. Next base: position 106,662 of record KE154562.1, on the reverse strand, counting down.
GTGATGAATGCAGGGTTTCATTTAATTTATAGAGGAAGAAATGATTTGTCACCTACTTACCTAAACTTATGTTCTTTAGACAGTTAGATGGGCACATTAAATGTGAGTGCTTGGTTGAATATTATATTTGGTATACATACTGTCCATATTCTAAACTTCTAATAACATTTCATGTATATCCCATAATATGTTCATGTTACTGGTACTACAGGACTTTAAGTGCACCTCAAAAGCGTCATTTGGATTTGGACGTCGACAATTATATGTATGCATTGAACTATCAATTGGTGCTTGGTCTTTACGGTGAAGAGGTAAATCCTAATAAAAATTGCTTGTTTCTTTGGGTTATATATATCAATATAAAATGATTGGTTAAGAATTATATTGATTATGAGTAGGCAACGCCATCTCTTTTGTTAGTCAAAATGGCAAGATGCCAATGGACTCGGGAATCGATCCGTGCGCTAAAAATTGTGATCTCTATTCACTTAAAACAATCTGAAAGCAAAAGACATAAATGGAGATTTATATCAATTCCATGACGCCTGTCAATTTGATTACATCACATGCAACGACCATACGCGTAACAAGCCTTACAAAGCCACATCATTTTGTATATAAATATATATTTGTATGACTGAAAAGCCAAGTCGTTATATTATTATACAATACATACTACTTTAGTACACGCAAGCAGGTTGATTCAAATGAGTCTAATGATGACCCCCGGGAAGCTTCTCTTTGATCTTCTCCATCATGCCTTTCTTCTCGTGGTGAACGACGCCAGTGCCGGTGGCATCATAAACCGGTGTGGTGCTAGTCGCTGAAGTAGTCTGATGGGACCCATGATGACCTGGCAGTTTCTCCTTTATTTTCTCCGTAATTCCCTTCTTCTTCCTCCTTCCACCTAGTCCATCGTCCTCCTGCATGCATGCACGCACATGTTAGAACTTAAACTATCATCGTCCAAAAGCTACAAATTCATTTTGCACGATTTGGTATATTATCCTTCAAAACGCCAACCTTAAATTTAAAATGCAAAATTAAATTCGATCATTCCAACCAAAAGATTAACATAAACAACCAACACAAAATATTATAAATATAGATTGATATTTCATATTTGAAGACATGATCATTGCCAGGGATTATTCAGATATGCCGATCACTGATAGTATTTACTACATACTTTTTAGTTTGTACGTAACTAGCATGTTCCTATACTTTTATTTTTCCTTTATTTACATGTTCACATAACTTGAAGTTAAAATAAATGAAACAAACAAATATTGTTTATGATACTAAAAAAACTAATCTGTAGTACTGAAATAGCAAAAGTTTATTAACATATTGCGTTAATTGTAAAGAGAAGCAAAGTATGTACTCGTACCGAGCTAGAGCTAGAACTACTTCCAGAGCGGTGAAGCATTCCACTCAAACCACCACCTTCGTTGTGATGACCAGCCATGACCGGAGCTCCTCCATATGCCCCGGTGCCGATTGGGACTGGATTCCCGTACTGATCAAGGTGTTGGTCAGTCTGTTGCGCTCCTGACTGGTTTTGGTAAGACTCCATTTTCCTCTTTGAAGTCGTTTTGGATTTTGGTTAGCTATGTTATATATATTCTCGATGAAGATTCGGGACCTCATCAATGATGCTTTTATAGAACCGGCTGTGGATAGGAAACCAATCAATCATATCAAAACATTCAGTGTTGATTACGTCAGACACACGTGGCGATCACACAAGAAGTTGGTGTTGTGGTTTGCGCCACGTATCGTTTAAAAATCCACCGCCTATTTCATTCAACGGTTTAGTAAACTTAGTAATAACTTATTTGGGCCATATGGGCCTTTTGTCCACAGCCTAAAAACACATGGGCTTTGTAGCGGAAGCCCTAATGCACATTTCCCTAGTGAAAAACGTTTTCGTTTCGTCTGTGTTTCCACCTTCAATGTCCATCTTTTGATTTTGGGATTAATTTCGTTTTTCCGCTCCAGATTTGAAAACTGAAAGCAATAAGCTTTGATTTCGATTCTCGCAAGCAGTTCGGATTCTGTCACGGGGAAGGAATTGAGTAAGGTATGATCTTTCGAAGCTAATAACTTTCTATTTCTAAATACGAAATTGGTTGTCGCTGATGCTTTTCGTGTTTGGTTTCAGATTGTGTTTGGTTCTAAAAGATGGATCCGGATTCAGTCAAGTCGACCCTCTCGAATCTGGCGTTCGGAAATGTATTAGCGGCAGCCGCTAGAGATTACAAGAAGGTAAACCAAATTTCTGTTAAGTATTGGTTTCTCAAATCCATCAAATTGCCTTTTTTCTGAACGTTTTGGAAATTGTACGATTGAATGCTTTTGGAAATGATTAGTCTTTGTTGTTGGGTTTCTGTGAAAGTGGTAGACTTTAGGAGTTTCTGATGTTTTTGAGGTGTTAGAGACTATACATTATTGTCGTTATACGGGTGTGCAGGAAGTTCTTGCAAATGAGAAGGCTCAATCATCAAATCCTGTCAATGAAGAGGTTGATCTTGATGACCTTATGGATGTAAGTGCAATGTTTCTCGATGGGATCTTTATTCTTGAGATTTTTAAGGTTCTGTCTCTTAAACGGTAGACTTACTTGCTCATGTTCTGTAGGATCCAGAGCTAGAGAAGCTACACGCAGATAGGATTGCAGCACTCAAGGTGATAACTTTGGCATTTCTATCTGTTAGTTTTGCAGTTGCTTAATATGTTGTTAGGATTGGTAATGTGCTGAAACTCCAAGATTTTTTATCTGGATAGAGAGAAGTTGAGAAGAGAGAAGCGTTCAAAAGACAAGGACATGGTGAATTTCGAGAGGTAAGCGAAGGAGATTTCTTGGGAGAAGTCACCACGAGTGAGAAAGTGATTTGTCATTTCTACCACAAGGAATTCTACCGGTGCAAGTAAGATCTCCTATCAGCTTCTCTTTTGTTTTCGTTCGTTTTCATCGTCTGATATGTGAGCTCATCAAAAACGTATACACTGCTTCATTATATTAGGATTATGGACAAGCATCTGAGGACTCTTGCGCCTAGACATGTGGACACTAAGTTCATTAAAGTGGACGCAGAGGTCAGTGAACCACTTTATTAAAGATAGAAAATAGGAAATGCCTTGTTAACAATCCATCTGTTTTGTGAATCTAATGCTTGGCTGACATAAATGCAGAATGCTCCTTTCTTTGTCACGAAGCTTGCAATAAAGACCTTGCCTTGCGTTTTGCTTTTCAGGTTTCATCTTTTGATTCATTTTTACGAACATGGTTTTTTGCTAGGCTTTATACTGATTGAATATACCCTTTTTTATTTTAATCACTCGCAGCAAGGGAATCGCGATAGATAGGCTAGTTGGATTCCAGGATCTGGGCACAAAGGACGATTTCACCACGACTAAACTGGAGAACGTTCTGATTAAAAAAGGTATGGAGAATCTTACATATATCCCCTGAGTAATTATACAGCTTAGTTAGAGTATTGTTAATATGCAAATTATTAAACAGGAATGCTCAGCAAGAAGAAAAAAGAAGATGATGAAGACGCCGAGTACCAGGAGAGCATAAGGAGGTCGGTTAGGTCTTCAGAGAATCTGGACTCTGACTCTGACTGATCGAAGCAGCTTACATCACTGATTTGTATTGCTGCTTCTCTCTGTTTTCGCCTTCTGCTCGTTTGTTATATGTTTATTAGAAAAAGGAAGTTTCGATATAATATCCAAACGGTTAAATTCTACATGACTTTGTATGTTGCTACATGTAATATACGAATTTATTTGCCTGTTACATAAAACATTGAACCATGCTTAAAAACGTGCCATCATCAAGTCCTGTGCGGTGGTGTTTTCGTCCACACTCCTCTAAAGCCAACATCTTCGATTGGGAAAGTCTCTAGCTCCAGACACCAATTTGCGCTGTCCTAAGGTACAAAATTGACCGTCGGAGCTCTTCCCAGTCTATGTCTAGTTCCGACAAGGAATGTAACATCAAACCTTCGATATATTATCAGAGGTGCGTGCACCTTAGTGAAGTCAGAATCCATGACCTCTCTCTACAGTTCTATCCTAGAACCCAAAACGTATATGCATCATCTTGGCAAAACAATGTTTCTTTTGCCTTTGACAAAATTGCCGAAGTAATTGTCACATTGACAAAGTGGCTGTGGGGAAGAACCGTATCCAATACCTTTAAACATTTTATTCTTATCTATGCAACTCGGGTCGGCCTTCCCTGAAGATAAAATTCCTTGACTCTTTGCACCCAAACGCGTCATTGCGTTACAGTTCACTGCTCCCAATAGTTCTCTAAAGCCTAATGATGAATGATCCGTCCATGGAACACCTAAAAAATAATAACACAAACCAAGTAACAACACAAACACAACACACTCGAAACCCTAAAATAGACAATGATCATTATCATCTTTTTTAGTATGATTTGCATTTGGAACAAGGCAATTAACAAAAAGTACAAACTATCTGTTGGTGGTGTTTCTGGCTTTTCCAAAACAATATTGAAATTATAGTAGCTTGAATTTTATTTTAGGTTTTGATAACAAAAATGTTCCAAAGGAAGTTATTGGCTTCTTAATACCTTTTAGTTAAGGAAAAAAAATTTACTGTGCATTTTCTGAACAAAACTTGTTTGAAAAGACACAATTATGTTTAAGCACTTTAACTCAATTAGCGAAGTAATGTTTCGAGCTAGAAAAAGAAGCAATCACTAAGTTAACCATTTGATTACTCACTACTTTCATCACAATAAACACAATCAAGCAACTAAAGCCCTTAACTCCTAAAGATACGTACAAGAGAAAATCTTTAATTTCTGATCTGATTTTTCTGATCTGACTCATAGCTTGATATTTACGATATCATTTCTTAGAGATATACTAAGGAAGTCGTCACTGGTGGCTGAAATATAAAAGAAAACATCTGACTATAAGAAAGCATACACAACATCATTAATCTCTTAAGCAACATGCAATAACAACCAAAACAAATATTGACCAAGCTTTCCACCTTCTTTTTCCCCAGGGAAACAACGCTTGAATTATTGGATTGAACCAATCGGTTTATAGGACGGTTCAATTACCAAATCTAATTTCAAACGAAAAATTAAATATTCTCATTCACAATAGCTATCTATAATGTGTTTCCTTTTAATGTTACTAGACAAGAAGTGGACTGTTAAGTGGTCTGGTGTTGTCCTCTCAGACTCATCATATTGTTGCCCCCTTAATTGTTATATGCTGATGCTATCTGCATCTGAGATCCTTTGTTTTTCGTTGTTTATATAACTTGCAATAAAGTAATATTATTCTATTACGGTAACATTAAACTAAAGGAGATGTTGTATGTTGCTCTTGTTGTTCTACTATCTATCTAGTAGGAAAAAAGTAAGAAGTAGGAAGTAAGTAAAAACATCGAGCCAATCTTTCTTACAGGTCTTTTGGCTGCCATCCATAACGAATAACTTAAACGATGATGTTTAATGATTTTGGAGATTGTGCTGCTCAGCTCTTGCAATGATGATTAAATTCATATTGATTACTGATTATGAAACAATGTGGCGTTCTATAGGCTATAGCCTATAGCAATCAATAATCGTGTTTAAGAACATTGACCGATGCCTAAAAACGTGCCATCATCAGGTCCTGCGCGGTGGTGTTTTCGTCCACACTCCTCCTCTAAAGCCGACATCTTGGATCGGGAAAGTCTCTAGCTCCAGACACCAGTTTGCATGCACTGTCTTAAGGTACGGCATTGACCGTTGGAGCTCTTCCCAGTCCATGTCTAGTTCCGACAAGGAATGTAACATCAAATCTTTGATTCTCCAGTGAGTGTTAGTCTCAATTCCCCAGAACTGTTGATGCATTTTCACCAAATTATCTGAATAAAAATATTATAAATGTAAATAAATGATTTTTTATAGTAAAAAAATTTAATGATAAAATATATTATACTATATTGTTCTTATTATCAAAATATAAAATAATTTTCAAAAAATATTATTGATTATATAAATTTTAAATAATTATATTAAAAATTTCCTTACACTTAGCGTGGATAAAACCTAATAGAAACAAAAATGTATTCGAAGGGGAGAGATATTTTGGAGAAGTAAACCTGCATGCATTCCTTTGAAAAATATACAACAAGCAAATTTAAATAATCTTTTTAAATGAAAAGAAAAGAAAAGAGGCCGAAACAGCATGCGGTCTACTTATTTTCTTGTAACATTTAAAGGAAACACATTATAGATGTCTATTGTGAATAGGAATAGACGAATAGTTAATTTTGGTTTCGAAATTAGATTTGGTAATTGAACCCAGGTTGGTTCAATCCAAAAGAGTTGTTTCCTTTTTTATTGAAAAAAAAGAAAGTAAAGTTTACTTTAAACTAGACGACAAATTGTATATAAGAAATTGATCCAACAAGAAATTAATTGTCACCTGTAATGAAGCAACCAATGAAGGGAAGATGTGCGATTCGGAGAGGTAGTCAATTGAAATTGAAGAAGACTAGGAAGAATGAGACGGAGGTGTGTGGATTATGGTCGGTGCCCGATGATGTGTTATTGGACTGCCTGTCTCGGGTGTCGAGATTGGACGTCGTGGCCTTAGCCATGGCCTCCAGGAGATACCAGTCTTTTGCAGTGTCCTATGAACTCAGAACCATGAGGCATGCGAGGCGTATCGGCGACCCATATATGTACGTATATATGCACATGCATCCAGATCCAGAGCCACAGTGGTTCGTCCTCCACCCCATGCAACGTCTGCTGACACCGATCAGTTCGGTCTTCTATCCAACCCTGGCAGAAGGATCCTGTTGCGTTAAGACGGATTGGGGGATATATATTATCGGTGGACTCAAGAACGGCAAACCCACGTCGGAAGTTTCGTTTTTGGACTGTATCGATCACAAACTGTACGAATGTAATCCCATGAAGATGGCTCGAAGCGGAGCATCGGCGACACTGATAGACAAGGAGAAGATATACGTGTTTGGAGGGTGCTGGGATGGGGATGTCGCTGCTGATTCCTCTAACTGGGTAGAGGTACTTGATATCGAAACCAGAACTTGGGACTTTTTGTCTGTGTTTACGCCCAAGATGCCCCTCAAAATCCAAACAAGTGTGGTGATGAACGAGGAGCATATTTACACGGTTGATGAGGATGGTCAAATCTTTGTTTTCTATATAAGTAAATGTCTGTTTCAGGAGTTAGAGGGAAGCAGCACAGAGTCTAACCCACAAAACAGAAACGATTGGCTTTTAATTGATCGTGCCTTTGTCTGCCGTGGTATCGGCGGTAAAATACTGTGGCGTTTGCCACGTCACTCGATTTGGGAGGAAGTCAAGGGTTTGGAAGAGCTGCAAGGTTTTGATATCATCAAACTCTGCCACTACACTGTTGAGAGGGTGGCCATCTTCTTGGAATCCCGGCCTCAAGCTCCTGATCAGATTTTGGAGCTTCGCTATGCCGAGATTACCCTCTCTGCACGCACAGAAGGCGAGGTATCTGAGGTTTGGGGGGACGTTAAGTGGTCTGGTGTTGTCCTCTCAGACTCATCATATACTCGCCCCCTTAAATTGTTATATGCTGATGCTATCTGCATCTGAGAGATCCTTTGTTTTCCGTTGTTTATATAATTTGCAATTCAGTCATAAAAGCTCTTTAATTACTCTTGTGCAATTCAGTAAAACTTTTTGATTACGGTAACATTAAACAAAAGTCAAAAGGAACCTCATGTTGTAGATTGCTTTCTTTGTTCTACTATCTATCTAGAACCAATCTTTCTTACAGGTCTTTTGACTGCCATCCATAACGACTAACTTAAACCGGGAGCTGCTGTTAACTATTTTGGAGATCGTGTTTGCTCAGCTCTTGCAATGATGATTAAATGCATATTGATTACTGATTATGAAACAACGTGGCCTTCTATAGGCTATAGCAATCAATTATTGTGTTTAAAAAAATTGAACCATGCTTAAAAACGTGCCATCATCAGGTCCTGTGCGGTGGTGTTTTCGTCCACACTCCTCCTCTAAAGCCGACATCTTCGATCGGGAAAGTCTCTAGCTCCGGACACCAGTTTGCGTGCACTGTCCTAAGGTACGGCATTGACCGTTGGAGTTCTTCCCAATCCATGTCTAGTTCCGACAAGGAATGTAACATCAAACCTTCGATTCTCCAGTGAGTGTTAGTCTCAGTTCCCCAGAACTGCTCATGCATTTTCGCCAAATTACCTGAACATATTGACATGTACCTCAACATGGGAAGCGTCTTAGGACTCAGCCACGATGGACTCGAGGTTCCTGGATAGAATTGTAGAGAAAGCTCATGGAGCTGGTGTGGAGGAGTTAGAGCATATATTTTGGTTATGAGATCATCGCCATAGCTGTCGTAGCAGTTGATCGAGATTAACATAAGCTTGGATAGGTTTATCAAAGAGTCAAGCTCATCTTCTTCGATCTGGTCGCCACGAGTCAGAGAAAGACCAAGTTTTCTGAGGTTTGTGAGATCTCTGACTTCACTGAGCTTGCACCCGTTGTTTGACCTGGATGGCTTAAATCCCAACAGCACTTCGAGGTTCCTGAGACTTCCAATTCCCTTGGGAAAGTACTCAAGTGATCCGCAGTTTGTCATGTCAAGTACAATGAGTTTCTTGAACATGACAATGCAAGGTTGAAGCTGCTTCAGATTCTGACAGTAGCTCGCGTCAAGAATCTGAATATTGTGGAGATCTTCCATTGAACGAGGAAGGTGGATCAACGGATGTGTGTTGCTCATACTAAGACACGCCAAGTGCTTAAGGCTCGCAATCTCATCCAAAATATCAGACAGAGGAGCATCAAATATCGATTTAGAGATATCAAGAACCCGCAGATATTTGCAGTCGGTGAATTTCTTAGCTAGGTCTGAGTTAAGCTTGTTCACCTCACCTGTCTTAGTTGTTGACACTAGGCCTCTTAGCCTGTGGTTAACTCTGATCTGCTTCTCCTCAAAGTTTCCACTAATCCCAAGGTGACGACAGTTGAGTCCTTCTGGATTAGAGAAGGAATCATTCTTTGCTATATCGATCACCAAATCACGAACCATGTCATGAATCTTGCAAGTAAGGATGGTTCCACTATATGTTTTGTCAACAACTTCAACTAGACAACGGTTCGTGAGTCCTGAAAAGCAATCTTCTCCAGATTCAGTTGCAGATCTTCCGTTTCTCAACATAACAAAGCCTTCTCCGATCCATCCATGCACTAGTTGCTGTTTCGGTATAACACAGTCCTCTGGATAGAGTGAGAGCGTGAGAAAGCATGATTTAAGGTGAGAAGGGAGTTCGTCGTAGCTCAACTGTAGAGAAGACATCACATTGTCGGTCTCAGAAGTGTTTCCTCTCAGTTCATCCTGAAAAAACTCTGCGATTCGTCTCCATTCATGATAGACATGGTCTTTGCACAGTAGTAACCCACCAACCGCTTTGATCGTCAAAGGCAAGCCTTTGCATTTCGTTACAATCTCCTTTCCAACATCCTCTAGCTCGGGACGCTCACAAGCACCGTTGTTTGCTGCAAATGCCACTTTACAAAACAGCAACCAGCTGTTATCAGTACTAAGGAGCTCTGGACGGTGAGTCTTGTCTCTTGCCTGAACCTTTACCGCAACAGATTCTGATCTTGTGGTCACGATAACGCTGCCACCTTGTCCTCTAGGCAGTCCTTGGTAGATCTTGTCCCACCAACTCAAGTTCTTGTCCCATACATCGTCCATAACAATCAAGTACCTTTTCCCTAAAAGATACTGGCGGATTTTTTTCAGCAACGTTCCAAGATCATCCCCAACACTAGCGTCACCTAAGTTCCGCAATATGCTTCTCATGATCTGTTCTTCAGTAAAAGTCTGCGACACAGAGACCCATATCCGTCTTTCGAAACGGTTTTCGATCTCTTTGTCATTGAACACTTCTTGAGCAATCGTAGTTTTACCTAACCCTCCCATTCCTACAAAGGCCATCATCAGTAAATCGTTCTCATTAGATCGAAAGAGCCACTCTTTGATCTTTCTTTTGTCTCCTTCCAAACCAACCACTTGTGTATGGTCATACACCGGAGAGCTCCAACGATCAGTTCCATTATCTCTACCGACATTGCTTGGCGTTCTGAACTTGAAGTAAGGCTCGGCCTTAGTCTTTATGGTCGATATCTTCTCGTTGATCTCTTTGAGACGTTTGCTTTTCTTGTACTGCAGCGAAACTCGAGCAGGATAAAACCGCGAAAGCCATGCGTTTGAAGGCCTTTGCTCGGTATCATCATCATCATCACCATCCTCGAGCTGACAATCTACCAGTATGTCCTCAGCTTCATAGACCAGTTCTCGTAAGTCTGACACGAGTTTGCGCAAGACCTGGTTCGTCCTCTTTAGCCTCTCTGCATCTTTGAGAAAAGACTGCATATACTGCAACTCATCTTGCAAACCTTTCAACTGTTTTCCATATTCTGACACAGCTCGGCCTTTCTCTTCGAGGATGTTCAATGCTTTCTCCAGACACACTGTCACCACAGCGTCCACCATTTCCAAGACCCTGCAACTGAAGAAAGATGTCTAATTGCTCCATAACTTCTAAGCAATAATTCAAATCGGTTTATATGTATCATTAGATTCGAACTATCTAAAAATCAATCAACCAACGGCTATAGAATTACTAACGCAGGATAAGATTTTCTTGACTAATCGTATTTTTCTCAAGAAACATGAAGAATCCTAGAAAGTCGAGATGAACCTAACCACAGTGACCAATCTTTATGGTAAGAGAACACTTACAATGGAGTCGAGTGAGCGGACGGACAAGGATCTGAAGCTCCTGATCTTCGAATCTTTGTTTCTTTCGACTTTGGAAGAAACTTTGTCGAAATGGAAGTCAACCGCTTAACAATTATAAGTCAAGAGTCAACTATACTCGTTTTCTTACCGACTTCTAGCATCGAATCATTGAACGGTGTGGAGGGGCCCGTCTGGATAGGATACGTTGATAAATTCAACAATTCTAACTACGACTGTTTGATATATTATCGAATATCATCATAAGCTTAGATTATAAAGCTTTTGCCGACAAACAAAAAAAAGATTAAAAAGCTTTTACGGAAAACAAAAAAAAAGACAAAAGAAACGGTAAAGAAAGCAATTCATTATCTCTGAGATCGGAGTGAAGTTTTCTTCTACGCTATTACCTATTACCTACATCATTTTCAAATTTCTTGGCTCTTAAGAAGACAATCAAACCTTGGAGTATTTTATCCACAGTGTCATTCCTCATCAACTGTTCAGCGATTTCTGCTGGTGTAACTTTTACTTCCCGGATCAATTCCTCAATCTCCTCGAAAAGTATATGATCTTCAATATCAAGATAATTCGAAGCCAAAACCTTAAAAGCAGCTGGTGTGCAATAGGACATGTGAATGTGCATGTCCATACGTCCTGGCCTCAACAATGCCGGATCCAATCTTTCTCTGTAGTTAGTCGTGAACACTATAATCCGCTCGTTACCACAACTTGACCATAGTCCGTCCACAAAATTCAACAGACCAGAGAGTGTGACCTGAAAAAAGGACCAACCAAAATCATTTATGAGCTAAAGTTAACAAAGCTAAGACAAAAACGTTTCAAGCATGTTTAATCAAGAAACATATGTGATAGTGAATCAATATGCATTACCGGTTTATCCAGAACATCGTTAGGCTCATCACTAGTCCGATCCTTAAACTCGATGGAGCAATCAATATCTTCTACAACCAAAACCGAACGGTTTGCAGTAGACATCAGTAACGTACGGAGCTCAGCATTGCTTTTAACTGATGACAAGTCTAAGTCATATATATCAAAGTTAAGATGATTGGCTATGGCTGCTATCAAGCTAGACTTTCCTGTACCAGGTGGACCATACAGCAAATACCCTCTCTTCCAAGCTTTCCCCACTCTTTCGTAAAAGCTTTTACGCTGCACAAAGCAATCAAGATCCTCTACCAAGTTTTGCTTCACCTCCGGATCCATAGCAAGAGTTCGAAACGTGGAAGGATGGTCGAGAGTCACAGAGGTCCACTCGGAATACGAGCTAAGAGTGTGGATCTTAAGCGTTTTGATCTTTTGCTTCATCAAAGCAGCTTCTCTCACCACAAACGGTAAGTAAGACTCAAGAACCATCTTCTTGAACTTCTTGTTGAACCTGAGCTCGTAAGAACGCACCTCAGATTTCAAAGTAGAGTTGAGATCGCGAGGGTTACGAAAATCTTTCTTCTTCACAGGACGGCACACAAGGACCCAAGTGAGCTTGACGCCATCGAAAGCATCCACAACTTCCTCGTCGCGTTCAACTGTGACACTGAAATTGCTCTGTTTCTCAAGTTTGTTGACTTTGATTCTTCTAGTGGAATGAGATATCTTGGAGGCTAAGTAAGCCTCTGCGGCCTCAAACACTTCGTTGTTTTCAAAGCCTCCAAATTCTTCAATCACAGCTGTCATTTGGAAACTGTAATAGCTGAAGCATTTGCGAAGGCCACAAGAGATGAACTCATGCACTTCGGCTGGCAT
>KE154562.1:80964-93895 GCA_000411075.1 Sisymbrium irio | reverse complement strand
TGCCGCTGCAGCCACCGATGCAACCGCCGTGAGAGCTGTTTTTGCGGTGGCTAGATGAGATTCGGCAGATGATGAAACAGAGGAACTCATCTAAAAAACGTAAGTCGGTTCACATAAATCAGAGAAACAAAATTAATAAAAATAAAAAATAAAAAACCAGACAAAAGGAGATACTGAGTAAGATGAATATAGAACAATAGTACTGTCTTTTACTAGGTTACGTAGGGGAAAATCAGACTAGATTAATTAAACGATGCCGCCCTTTCTATTATTGAAATTATAATACTTGAAGAGGAAAACAAAAAGATGTTGAGTTAAGGAGATACTTTCTTGCTCTTTGTATGGTGTTGGAGCCTGGAAAGATGAAAGGCTTCTGCGATCACTAAACCCTTTCACGAAAAACCTCTGATCGTAAGATTTTGAGATGTTTCGCGATGAAGAAGATTTACGAATATTTGATTGGAGAGATGGACAGTAAATGAGTTTTAGTACTGGGCCAAGATACGGCCCATTATATAAGTTAAAAACTCTCGTTAGACCCAGAGTCTTCTAGATAAGTTGCACATATATTGCAGTCTAAGATTACGGCCCATTACTTGATTTCACTAAATGAATTTGGTAAATTTGATTTTGGCTGCAGTTGCAGAGTTGAAAACAGATCGTGGTTTTTTTTAAAAAAAAAATCAGAACGACATCTTTCTTGGAAAGCACTTCTAGAAAACAAATTTATGCTAGAGAAAAAAAACTTGTTCCATAAATAAAACGAAAGAAAAAACAGACAGAACAACATGTGAAACGATCATTCGTCATATATAATCTGTTCCTCAACCTTTTCTATCTATTTTTCCCTTCGAACATTTTCCCTTGTTGCTCTTTTTCTTGTTCTCCAAGTCTTTTCCTTTGTTCTCCACCACATCAGGCTCCTCAGCTTTGGCCTTATCTTGATCATTCTTGATCTTCTTGGCTTTCAGGAACTCAATCAAGCCCTCAAGAATCTTATCAACAGTGCCATTCCTCATAAGTTGTTCAGCCACATCGGCTGGACTAACCTCTGTCGCGACAATACCTTCCTCGATCTTGCTAAAAAGGGGATGCTCTTTGATCTCTAGATAGTTCGAAGCAAGAGCCCTGAAAGTACTCGGTGTGCAGTATGACATGTGAATGTGCACATCCATACGCCCTGGCCTCAACAACGCGGGGTCGAGTTTCTCTTTGTAATTGGTTGTGAATATTATGATCCGCTCGTCGCCACAGCTTGACCATAGACCATCTGTGAAGTTTAGTAGTCCAGAGAGAGTCACTTTCTTGTTTCTTCGTGATCCTCTAAGAGGTTCATCAGTTGTCCTATTATTCAACTGGATCGAACAATCGATATCTTCCACAACAAGAATCGAACGATTACCAGTGTCAATCAGCAATCGTCGGAGCTCGGAATTGTCCTTCACAGCAGTCAACTCTAAGTCATATATATCGAAGTTGAGATGATTGGCCATGGCTGCGATCAAGCTTGACTTCCCTGTGCCTGGTGGACCGTATAACAAGTATCCTCTCTTCCAAGCTTTACCAACCCTCTTATAGTAGTCGCTCCTCTCCACGAATTTGTCTAGATCTTCCATCACAGTTCTCTTGACATCTGAATCCATGGCTAGCGTCTTGAAAGTAGAAGGATGGTCAAAAGTAACAGAGGTCCACGTGTCTGAGTACCAAGAACCTGTGTCGAGGGTAAACAGCTTGAGCTTTTTCTTCTCTTGCTTCATTAACGAGGCTCTTTTCACCATAAATGGCAAGTAAGACTCAAGAGCTATGTCCTTGAATCTTTTGTCGAAGTTGAGCTCGAATGATCTTACATCGGACCTGACTTTGGAGTATTGGTTCTTTGACTCAACATGGTGGCAACGGAGTACCCATTGGAATTGGACGCCATTGAAAATGTCGACAACTTTCTCGTCACGCTCTACGCTGACGTTGTACCTTTTTTCTTTCTCTTCTTTACTCACTTTGATTCTTTTGTTAGATTGAGAGATTTTGGTGGCTACATAGGCCTTTGCAGCCTCAAAGACTTCATTGTGAACATATCCTTCAAATTCCTCGATGGTTATTGTCATCTGAGAGGACATGTAATCAACCAAGGAGCGTTTAACCATGGAGCGGAATTCATATGAGATGTACTGTCGCACCTCGAGAGGCAAATAATTTGGGCTAATGATCGAGCCAGCATTGCAGTTTCAGCCACCGAAGTTGCTGTGGTGATAACTGTTGAAATTTGCATCGATTCAGCTTTTTCTAGGATTTTTGCAAATATGCTTGGATACTTTGCTGCAGAACGACGAACTGAAAGGATTCGAGGTTGTGTTAGCATTCCAAGTGTCTTGCATCCACCGGTATTCATAGGCAAACGAACTGGATATGAACTGGATAATACTTCCATTGAGACCTGATCTGAAAAACTTGATTTGTCTCTCTAGGTTAATTTGGTTAAGTTTACTTGGGCGACAAGAGAACGTATTCTCGCCTGTGTATCTGTCGTGAGATTATCAAGGTAGGTGAGGAACTCTTAAAAGCTCTTTATTTAATTGAAGAAGTCGTGCGTCTCTTTACAATCAACGACTTTAATTGACATAACAACTCCAAAAGCATCTACGAGTCGACAAAAAGTAAAATAGACAAAAAGGAAACAACACATTAAGGAAAAACACCCAAAATAGAAATCAAAGAAAAGGAAGAAGATTAACATATCTACAAAGAAAAAGAAGATTAAAAAAAAGGATACAAATCTTATGGACAAAAATTCTGGCTACTTGGTTCGGTTCAAGACCATAAATCACAAGTTTCACGAGTTAACTATTTGTTACTTGAGAATTTCTTTCTCCGGAGTGATCAGTTTCTTTTACTACTTTATTTAGTAAAATAATCAAATGACTTTTAAATCTTTAATAATTCTTCTTCGTTTTCAAATAAAAAAATTTGGCTTTTGATGGTCTGATTTATGTGATGTGCTATGGAGCTTTTCATGTGTAGCTCGTTTAAGCGGTCTATCTGGATCCATATTGCTTATTAATTTGTAATATTATATGATCTTAAAATACAAAATTAACAATGAAATCATGTTATTTAATGGATACTCTTCCGAATCTCACAAGTTAATGCTACTCGCCTCATCATGTTTGGCCTTATCCTTGTCGTCGTTCTCGATCTTCTTGACTTTTAATAACTCGACCAAACCCTCAAGAACCTTATCAACACGATCATTCCTCATAAGCTGTTCATCCACCTCTTCGTTTTTCGTAACCTCCGAATCTTTGCCCTTGGTGCTCTTTTCCTTCTTCTCCAATTCTTGCTCTTCTTGTTTGGCCTTATCTTCTTCGTTTTGGATCTTTTTGACTTTCAAGAACTCAATTAGACCTTCAAGAACTTTATCAACAGTGTCATTCCTCATGAGTTGTTCAGCGACCTCTGCTGGACTAACATCTGTGGCTTCAATACCTTCCTCAATCTTACTGAAAAGCTTATGTTCTTTGATCTCTAAATAGTTTGAAGCTAGAGCTTTGAAAGTACTCGGTGTGCAGTACGACATGTGGATGTGCATATCCATGCGTCCTGGCCTCAACAATGCTGGATCGAGTTTTTCTTTGTAATTGGTTGTGAATATTATAATCCTTTCGTCGCCGCAACTTGACCATAGACCATCTATGAAGTTTAATAGTCCAGAGAGTGTCACCTTTTTGTACCGTGGGTCATTACTTTCGTCTGATTCAGGAGGTTCATTAGCTGTCCTATCTTTCAATTCGATTGAACAATCGATATCTTCCACAACAAGAATCGAACGGTTAGCAGTGGCAATCAGCAATCGCCGTAGCTCGGAGTTGTTGCTAACCGCAGTCAACTCTAAGTCATAAACATCAAAGTTGAGATGATTGGCCATGGCTGCGATCAAGCTTGACTTCCCTGTACCTGGTGGACCGTACAGCAAGTAACCTCTCTTCCAGGCTTTACCAACCCTTCTATAGAAGTCCCTTCGCTGCACAAATTGGTCTAGGTCTTCCATCACATTTCTCTTGACATCTGAATCCATTGCTAGTGTCTTGAAGGTAGAAGGATGGTCAAGAATCACAGAGGTCCAAGCGTCTGAGTAAGTCCCGTACATGTTATCTGGGTCAAGAGTAAAGATCTTGAGTGTTTTCTTCTCTTGCTTCACTACCGTAGCTCTGTTGACCATGAATGGCAAGTAAGATTCGAGAGCCATGTCCTTGAATTTCTTGTGGAAGCTGAGCTCGAATGATCGGACTTCAGATTTGAGTGTGGAGTTTAAATCGCGTGGATTGTGGAAGTTCTTGGACTCAACATGGTGGCAATGGAGGACCCACCGGAATTTGACGCCATTGAAGGTATCCAAAACCTCCTCATCACGTTCTACGGTGACGTTATAGTTGTTTTCTTTTTCGTGTTTACTCACTTTGATTCTTTTGTTTGAAGGAGAGATTTTGGTGGCTAGATAGGCCTCCGCGGCCTCAAAGACTTCGTTGTGGACAAACCCTTCAAACTCCTCAATGATTATTGTCATTTGGGATGAGAAGTAACCAAAGAAGATGCGGAAGCCATATGAGATATATTGGTGCACCTCATCAGGCAAATAGTCTTGCACTACCGATTTAGCCAGCATTGCGGTTGCAGCCACCGAAGCGGCGGTTGTTAGAACCGTCTTAGCCGTGGCTAGACGAGATTCCGCGGAAGAAGAGTCAGAGGAGCTCATTTCTTAGGGGCGGGGCTCTCTTTGTTCTGAGTTGTGTGTTCAACCCAAAAACTCCAGAATTTATTATTGGTGGGAACGGGAGAGTAATGGACGCAAGGAATAAACGAGGATCCTTCCGTTGCAACAACGTCGAAGTTTCCTTGTAATAGAATAATGAAAAAGAAGAAGGAAAGTTGAGTTTTAGTGAAAACTAAAAAAGAAAAAGTTGAGTTTTAGTGGGGCTCCAATGTCTTGGTCATGAGGCTTTTTCTGGTTTATCGACGAGAGAAAACAACGTGCCTCAAACAGAAATGAGGAAATAAATAGTAAACAAAGACCGACTTGACGTGTGGGTCATTCTTCTCTTATATGTCTTAGAGAAAAGATTACCCTACCAGGAAACCATGTCGTTTCCACACATGCGATCAAATATAATAAGAACATAATAGCGACGTGTTACTGGGTATATCACCGTCGATTCAATTCCACATGATGTAAAACTAAATTTTTGAATCAAGTATAATTAATTGCGTTGAAGATTTAGCCTGGGACTAGTTTAAATAAGCTATATTCATCAATTATAATTAATTGCTTTGAAGATTTGGCCAGGGACTGTAGTTTGAATAAGCTATTTATATCATGTTTAATTGCTTTGAAGATTTGGCCTGGGACTAGTTTTACATTCCCAATTTGAGATTAAAATGCATGAAGTTTTGACTTTAAAATGTAATCTGCTTAAGAGATTGATTTTTTTAATGAGTGATTTACTAGAATGACATACAATTATATTTAAAATATTAGAATAACTACAATCTTTTTAAAATAATTAAATTGTTTTTAGTATCTAAAATACCTTTTTATTAGTACTATTTGTTACCACCTACCAATACCAAGCCTTATGGTCATTTCCGTATTTAGACTGACGACTAGGCAAAATGGCAAATGGTTACACCGTTGACCCGCACTGTACACTAATTAAGCGAGTTCAAGTAATGGTGGGCCACACGCCACACTAAGCCTGCTAGTATGGAACGTCTAAGTAGACCATTATCATGACAAACAGAGAATAAAAGTTATGGTCGGTTGATATTCCTAAATCCTATCGGGTTGGGCCGAAAAATCTTCTTTTGGGTATAAGAAAGTAATTCTAATGAGATGCTGAGATACATCTCATCAATCAATCAATGTCAATCCGATCCATCTCCAGTCATTGTCAATCATAACTTGTAAAGGCTGTAGCTTCTAACTTACTTCCTTTGGACTTCACATAAAAGATCGCCAAAACTCGGCTCCAGTTGGAAATCATGGAAATTTGTTCGTGTTTATATTTTTTGACAATTTATGTCCGTTATGTAACGTTTTTGGGCCATTCTGCCTACCAAAAATGTATGTAACAGTCTTACTGATGTTGCATATAGAGGTAAAAAAAAATGAACCAGATAGGTTGCTATTTATTCATAATGGACTTAAAGAAAATTGTAGATCGTAAGGTCACCAAGATCACAACATACAAAGACATGTGACCAACATATATATGATCTTTATTTCCTAGTCAAAGAAATAACGATGTTGAGGGTCATATTGGGACGATGGCTTGAAACACTAAGATACCTGGCCATATACTGTGCATACTTGACAAACACCGGGTCAATAACGGCTTCTCCAAAGTGAGCAACTAGCAGTGGTTCGGTGATGCATCTTAAGCAGGTCGCCCTCTCTTTACCGGCTTCAATAAATTGAAGTGAAATTTCCTCATCTTTCTCAATTTTGTATGGAACAATATGGTCATGTGCCTCGATCTTGTTGATTTTAAAGGATCCCTCGTTTATGACAACTTCCCTCACCTCTTCTTCGTTTGGATTGTAGAATGGCATGTTGAAAGAGTGCATCTCAGATTCTTTTATAATCCCCTACACACTCACATTTCTCAAAAATCTTAGTAGCTTGATATAAAATGGTATTCGCTGAAAAACATTTATGATCGGCAAAAAAAGAAAAAAAAATGCAAACAAATAGGTGTTTTATGAAAAATATCATTGTTACATCTCTAATTCATGTATTGAAATTTTTGAAGAACAAAATAAATTATGTGGTTCTGGCAGAAAAAAAGTTTGAAAGAAAAGACAAAACATAAAAAAAAAGTTCTTTTAGCAATCTCACATTCAAAATTAGAAGAAACCAACACTATTATATAAAATCACACGAAACCATTATTTTTATAGGATGTCATAGGAATCTTAAGAAATGAGAGGATACCAATAGTATAGTATCTATAAGATATAAGCATTTGTATTTGTTGCCAACTGATTTTAGTTGGAAACCCATAATGTTCAAATGTTTAACAGGAAGTTAAAAGGGCAGGTTCGTTTATGTCCTTGGTTAAAAATAAAAGAATGAAAGCAAGTTTGTGAAATTGGATACCTCGGACACTAGATCGAGGATGCAATCGGATAACAACGACCAGACCTGAAAACAATCTTTGGATAAAGGATCAGAAACCTTTCTGCCCACGAACGTGAGAACCATATTCCCATTAGGCACTATCTCTTCTGAACGCATTCTTAGGAACAACGAGAAATCATTCTTGAACTGATTCAAATAACTCTTGTAGACACTTGGAGGGGATGGATCTTTAATATGAATGCTTTTAGTGTTTTTCTCAAGGCCATCGGGAACCTTAGAAAGCCAATGGAGACTAAGAGATGAATGAACAAGATGAAGAGACTTGCTTGGGAATAGCCTTGAGTAGAAAGAGTTTGGGACTCCTGACACGAAGCACCTTCCTTTGACCTCCATCTTCAGCTTCTCTAGGAAGGAAGGAACCAACTTGAAGGTAGTGTTGAAGTCGTTATGGGGAAGATCGTTCAGACAACACTCGATCTCTGGTGGGTTGATTCCACCTTTTTGCTGGTATGATTCTATGATCGTGTTGACGATCTCGGACATGGCCAACAACGTGTTTCGTCCAGAAGAACAACCCAAGTCAGCCACTTTGATGCACCCAGGGAAATCCAAATTCGTTAACATTTCTTTGATGTTCTCTATCACCACAAGTTGTATCTCGGAGAAAACACTTCTCTGTAAACCCCAACATACCAGAAACAGAACATATATCATTATCAAGTTGAACTCGAAATAATATCTATTGTTCTTCACATATTTCGTCATAAAGTGCTTTACGTACCTGATAATGACAATTAGTATCGTCGCTGTGTTCTCCATCACCCCCTTTCATACTTAGAGCATCCACCAAAGAGTCTCTAGTTAAGATATAAACAAACATATTTTCAATCAGATGAGTTGATTATAACGTGAGACCTGATACAAACTACATGCGTACGTACTCGTTTTACAGTATGTACACATCAATTCAAGGAAGTGTAGAAGAAATGCATGTTTTACCTTGAGGAAGGCATGGTGACAGACGCACAAAATGTTTGAGCCAATTCCTATATTAGATTTATTAATGGTTTTAAAGACATGGCTTGGACTTGCTGGGTAACCTATATATATGCATTCTTCTCTTTTTTTCTTAATTAATCGTTTAAATTTCTTACCTAAAGGTAAATTCAGCCCAAAACATTCCGAATATAAAAAATATGGCAAACACGGACAAGTGACTAAACACATGGATCCTTCATTTAATGTTTCCTTGGTTAATTAAAAGAAGTACAATTTTTAGAATATAAAATATATAGCTCGCAGTCTCACTCTTTTTCTTCTCGATCTGAATCATAATAATTATTGTTTTTATAAACTATTAAGATCTTTATCAGATTTCGGGACGTTATTAAACAAATTTCCAGATGAATAAGACTTTTGTTTGATTGTGACATGTGAGGGACTTTTGTTCATGAGATGGACACTAAAATGTCAGAGAGGATCATTGCTTTTGGATGCATTCAGAGTTTTGTTAAACTCAAAAGCTCGGAATATGTTATAGGTGGAAACTGGAGACTAAATGGACGCAAAGAATCAGCGAAGATCCTTTTTGCTACAAATTCGGAGTTTGTATGCAATAGAATAATGTAATAGAATAAATTCGAGTTCAAATGGTTGTCCAATGACTTGTTCCTCATGAAAGTTGTTATATTATTTGTCGATGAGGGGAAATAACATGCGGAGAACAAAAACAATGAAAGAAATGGTAAACAAAGGCTGGTTTTTCTTCTCTAAAAAGCACAACTCTAGAGTTTAGCAGATACCTTATTACTGTCTCACTTGCACAAATCATGGAAATATGGGTTTATTCTGAGTTTTTGTGTTATCAAATAAATTTCATTTAACCGAAAATTGATATAGTTTCATATATTTTATTGAAGAAGTCCAGAACAATATAAAATCACACAGCTGTGGCCAAATTGATCGAAGGATCAGCAGTATCCTTTTATTATTTATTGGAACCATCAAGTCGAAAGCATGTTACTTCCTAGTCAACGACACGAAGAAATTAACCGTTGGTATGTTGCGCAAAGTATCGTAACGTTGGACTAAATGGTATGTGTACTTGTCGAACAGACGATCGATTATAGCGCTTCCAAAATGAGCAGCAAGCATCGGTTCAGTGATGGCTCTTATGATTTTTGCGCTCTTTCTAACGACTTCCAATACGCACGATTGGTCCAAATTATCATCATCTTTCACTTCAGTACGACCAGTTTTGTATGAAAAGAGAAGACCAAATATTGTCTCAAAATTGTTGATCTCGAAAGAGCCCTCGTTTACGATGACTTCCCTCATCTCATTTTCGTCAGGATTGTACAACGGCATGTTGAAAGATTCCACATCTGATTCCTTCACAATCCCCTGCACGTAAAACATTACCCCAAACATCTTGTTATAACTACGATTTGAAACGATACGTATATAGTTTAATCATATATATATGGTCCATTCACACAAAAACTTAGATTTCAAAAAGAAAAAAAAACCAAACAAGAAAAAAGGCAAACAAATCTTTGACTTTGAATACGAATATGATATGGATGCTTTAAGTGAAAACAACACTCGGCAATGAGAAGAAAAGAAAAGGGAATCATCCAAAGGCGGGTAAAAAACTCCGTCAAATCTTAACTCTGTACGAAAACGTCTCAGGTCAGGCAGTTAACCTCAACAAATCTACTATTACATTTGGAAGTAAAGTTTCTGATAATGTTAAGAGAAGAATGCGACATCTGCTTGGAATTCACAATGAGGGTGGTAATGGGAAGTATCTCGGGCTATCCGAGCAATTTGGCTCAAAGAAGAGTGAAATGTTCCAGTTTATAATTGAGAAAGTAAAGGCTGCAACACAAGGATGGAATAAGAGATATCTTTCTCATGGAGGTAAAGAGGTTCTATTGAAAGCTGTTGCTCTTGCTATGCCAATCTATTCAATGAATGTCTTTAGGCTACCAAAAGATATCTGCAAGGAGATAAATGCTATTCTGGCACAGTTTTGGTGGGGTTCAGGTGACAAGAAAGGAATGCATTGGTATAGCTGGGATCGTGTAAGTGTTCCCAAAAAGGAAGGTGGACTGGGATTTAGAGATTTAGAAAAGTTCAATCAAGCTTTATTAGCTAAACAAGTGTGGCATATACTACAGCATCCGTAAAGTCTTATGGCAAAGATTATTCGAGCTAGATATTTCCCGGATGGTAATATTTTCACCACTACGTTGAAAACGAAGTCCTCCTATGCGTGGAAGTCACTACTTCATGGCAGAGATCTTCTGAAACAAGGAATGCGCTATATTATAGGTGATGGAACCATGGTTAACATGTGGATGGACCCTTGGTTACCATATCACCCGCCAAGGGCTCCAAGACCATTAGACGATAACACTTCTTTTGAAAGTGTTCGTGACTTTATCTTGGAGGATGGTACTGGATGGAATGCTACAAAGGTTAGAGAGCGAGTGGCACCAGAAGATGTCAACGTAGTATTGAATATCAAAATTAGTCCAAGGGCACAGTTAGATTTATTAGGTTGGCATTATACTGATGATGGCATCTACACTGTGAAGTCTGGGTACTGGCTAAGTACACATTTACCGCCTGATGGTTTAGTAGCGCAAACATGGGGAGATCCAATGATCAAACAAAAAGTCTAGAAGTCAACTTGTTCACCGAAGGTTAAAACAGAACAACATTTACTTTTTAATTGTCCATATGCAAAGCAAATCTGGCGAGCATCTGGTATTTCCAATAATATCATTAATAGCTCTACTACCGCCTTGGAGGAGAAAATAGAAGCGTGTCTGGCAAGTAATTATTTGCAAAGATTGCCTCATTTACAGGAACTGCCCACTAGTCTGCTTTGGAGGATCTGGAAGAGTAGAAATATGATGATCTTCCAACAAAAAAGACTTCCGGGGTGGAGAGTACTTAATCAAGCTCAAGAGGATGCAGTTGAATGGGCTCAATTTTCAATGAGACTTGATGATTGTAGGGGTAATATAAATAGAGGTCTCCGAATACAATCACAGTGGAAAAGACCAAGACAAAGTTGGATGAAATGTAACGTGGATGGATCTTTTACTGATTCAAATACGAGTGGCAAGGCTGGATGGGTGCTTCGGAATCACCACGGGAATTTAAATTTGCAGGTCAGGCTACAGGAAGATGTGTGAATACGGCTTTGGAAGCTGAGTTTCAGGCTCTGTTAATTGTTATGCAGCACTGTTGGTCCAGAGGTTATACAAGAGTATGTTTTGAGGCTGATATCAAGCTGATGATTGATATTATGAAATTCAACAAACTGCACTTTGGTCTATACAATTGGGTTCGAGACATTAGATGGTGGAGCCAACAGTTTGAGGTACGTGAGTTCAATTGGATTGGAAGAGAAGGGAACATGGTGGGGGATATTCTAGCGAAGTCTGCTATACCATCTGGAACTACCTTTATATACCATAATTATGTTCCGATAGCTATAACAAATGCTCTACATAATGACTATGTAATTTCTTCTATTCAATAAAAGTATCAGTTGGAAAAAAAAAAACACTCGGCACTCCACAAAACTGGAAATTAGTATGAGCGTCGGTCAGAAATATCGTTAGTAATAAAAAAAAGTAACTGTAAAACAGGAGACTCAATAATTTTAAATTAACATATTTTTACTTTTTGTCACAGATACTGTTCATAAAAATTATAATTTTATCTTTTTATTTTTTTAAATTATATTTTTTGCCATTTATTATAACGAAGAAAAAATATGGTGCGGTGTTAACTGATAATAATTTAGCGGATCTAATTTATATTGTATGCTAACAATGATATGAAAACATAAATATTATCCGTTAACAATGAAACTTTTATATGCTAACAATATGTAAATGTTATCTGATATTAGAAATATTTTATATATACATTTTGCATGCTAATAATATGTAATGTTACCGTTTAATAATGTTAACAGTTAGCATTGTATTATAATTTGTATAATAATATACAATATAAAGGTTATTTATATGATCTTTATGTGATTTTTATTTAATTAGCCTATTAACAATATGTTATATATTTAACATGTAGTCATGTTATTGTGTAAACATTGTATTATGTATATTCGATAACACATATTATCAATATTATTTATATATTATTTATCTAATATTGAAATTAACATGTTATGTTATGATATTATGATATGTTAATATTAGTTGATATTAAAGTTAATATAAAACAATATTGAATAATTATTTATCGGATGAATAATATTTTTGATCAATGGCAATTTGCGTACCTAAACAAAAAAAAGGATTTTTTTCTCTCTATTAATTATCTAAATAAATTTATATTATGACATTTATTTAAATTTTTGGTCAACCAATAGCACTGAACTAACTCACTCATAAAACGATAAAGTGAATAAAAATTATAATAAAAAGAATAGTCATGATAACAAATACCTCAGAGACCAAATCAAGGAGGGAATCAGATATTGACGACCAACTTTTGAAACAATCTTCGGATAAAGGGTCCAATGCTTTTCTGCCCACTAAAGTGAGAGCCATACGTCCATTGGGCATTATTTCCTCCGCACGCATTCTTAGAAACAATGAAAAATCATTCTTAAACTGAGTCAGATAACTCTTGTAAACATTTGGAGGGCATGGACTTTTAAGATACACGTTCGTCTTGTTTTCTTCAAGCCCATCAGGAACCTTAGAAAGCCAATGGAGACTGAAAGATGAATGAACAAAGTGGAGAGATTTG
>KE154562.1:46908-67501 GCA_000411075.1 Sisymbrium irio | reverse complement strand
AGTTTCTGGGGTCACTGGCTGGTGCACCAAATCGCCAGATCAAACCGTCACATGCCTGGCTGGTGTACAAACCGCCAGATCGTCGTAGATTTTTTTGACATTTTTTTGCTTCACCTGGCGACCTGTTTTATCCGCCAGATCAACCCGCCACTTCCTCGGATCATGTTTCTTCGCGACAGGATTGATATGCTTGCAGTAAACTGGCCATAAGTCCTAGAATAAAGCTCGGAATGACTTGAAACCACCTCCAATGGAAAGCTAACTCAATTTCCTATAACTTTTATGAAGATGTGAAGTTCATAGGAAATGGTTAAGACCTTCATCCAAATCAATCTTTGAGGCATATCTTCTATATCCTGCATATCATCAACACTCAAATGCTCTAAATGATTCCAAAACTGCTCCAAGACCTGCCAAATGCAAAATGCATGCTAAGGCAACCTAACAAGCCCTAAATACAATGTAAAATGACAAAAAGATAAAGAATACATGCCTAAATACTATAAAAATACATGCATATCAGTTTCTATCCATATAAAAAAAAGGTTTTAGAAATAATAACATTCTTTACATTAAATTATAAACTCTAAATTCCAAAAATTTAAACCAAAATTTCAAAATCTAAGTTTTAAACTCCAAAATTTAAACTTTAAATCTTAAACCACAAAATCTAAACGTTAAACCCCAAATTTGATCCTTAAATTCTAAGGATTTGTGAATTCAAACTGATTAATATACAATTCACCTAAAACTAAACATTAAACTTTAATCTTAAACTCCAAAATCCAAACCTATATCCCAATATTTATACCTTAAACTTCAAAAGTTAAACTCAAATTAGAGATTAGTGAACCCTAATTTATATGAAAATCTTTGGAAGATTTAGGAAACGTTTATATGTTTATAAAAGCACTGTTCATATTTTTTTGTTAAACTCAACCCAAAATGTATAAATATAATGAACTTAAACTTCCTTAAGTTGTTACCAAAATTCATAAATGAACAAATTACAAGATATACTCTAATCAATACTTATGAAGGAAGAGTATATACAAGAGACAGAAACATGAAAAGAAAGAAAGTGAACAATAATATTGAGAGAATTAAAAAAGTGTTTTTAAAGGTAAGAAAAGAGTTTTGTCAAAAAGATGAAAAAATAAATATTTGTTGTCAGAAATACCATTTTACATAATTACCATTATCATATTTTAAGAGGTGTAAAGAGTTTTTGTGCATAAGAAAACGGTTATATAGTTTGACACTTTTTTGTGATTCCCTATAAATTATTTCAGATTATATAATCAACTTGCAGTATAAAATTGTAATTCGCAATTATTGATTTGACACGTACTTTTCTTCTTTTTATTATTTTTTAGTGTAAATCTTATTATTTACACTATATGCCAACATATTGTTGGTAACAAGTTCAGTTTTATACTAAATAATTTGATTGGATTTATTGGGTGGGTTAGATTGATTTAAATATACAAATTAGACTAATATATCTTGGGCATATTGCATTTTAAAGTTTAGCCTATAAATAAAATGATAAAAAAAAATTTAATATTCTATTATTTGTTTTATAATATCATAAACATATTTTGAAAACAATTAAACTAAACATATTAAATAAACATATAATATAATATTTATGATTTCTAAACTACATTTAAGACATAATAAAAATAATGATATTAATTTGATTTTAATATTACTCATTAAGGTTTTAAAATATGGTTCTTAAATAATAAATTTTTTCTATTCCAAAAATATTATCATACAATAAACCAGTTTATTTAATATATTAATATATTTATCATGGTTTTTTATTATTATAAAATAATTTCGAACGGAATGTATTTTCTGTTTTTAAAAAACAAAACGTATGTTTTAAAAATACATTATTTGGAGAAAAACAAACATATATTATAATTTATTTATTAACAATGTTTTATTCCATGGATTATGTACTGATTATATGAGTAATTATATGAAAGCGTGAGTCAATCTTTATAATTTCCTATACAATTATTTCAGATTATATAATCAACTTGCAGTATAAAATTGTAAATCACAATTATTGATTTGACACGTATAACTTTTTATTATTTTTCAGTACTTAGTGGAGAACAGCCGTAAAAGTATTTTTGTAATAATAAAACCAAACACATGTAGTAGTCTTACCAAAAAAAACAACACATGTAGTAGCCGTGACATTCAATCTAATCTTTAGCATGTCCGGCGATATGATGAGGATTGAAATGCACCGTGCAAGTTATACCACAGGCTTCGCCAGACCGGTTTCAACTGAATCCGATCAAAGAACTAAAAAAATCGGTCCTTCACCTTCTATCAAAACCACTGTCCATAAAGAGAGAATCTGTTTATAGTTGCCAGAATTAAATCAGACAAGAAAGCTTCCTATAGAGGAAGCTTCAATTTTACTGCATCGAAATCTACAAAACTTAATCAAACAAAATCGATTAACCACTCTGAAATATATTTTGTTTAACTCCTAATAAAAGAATCAACAAAAAGTAAAATGTTTAATCTTTCAAACTGGAAAATCAAAGATAATCAGCGAAAATTTAAAATTCTTAATATCAAACAAAATAATTAAAAATCTTAAAAGGGAAAAGACGAGAACTAACACACTAATAATCGAGCAAACTAGACAAAAATTTCAGTAAACCAAAATTTATTAATAAAATAACGAAAGTAAAATACACTATTTTCTATTAATCCATAACCAAAAATATAATAAATTATAAAATAAAAAAGACAAATTTATGAAAAATTATAAATTTAAGAATTAATCTTATAAAATATTAACACATATCTTATAAAAAACAAAATAAGCGAAAACTTATTCAATCTTCAAAACTAACTTAAACTCGATTAAAATTTGTACAAACTATTCATAAAAACGAAAAGAAATTTTATTTTAAAAGAATTAATATAAAAACTTTAACTTTGATCCTTAAGAATAAACTGGCTTTAATACCATGAAAAATTGGTGAAATTAAATCAGTCAAAAGTCTTTATAACTGATTTTAGTTGGGAATCTATACAATAATAAAAGTATCATTTTTCTCTATATCTCAACACCTATCCTTTTAAATTGGGTCTCCAAAATTATTGGGCCTCCTTAATTGTTTTCAGGGTTTGACACAAATCTATTTCGAAATCTTAATTCGATCTAACCCGGAAAAAATATGATCTACAAAATGTTATTTCGGTGACTTTCTTGCTTCATTGTTGAGTCGTTAAGCCCATGTCAAAGTCAAATGGGCTTTCTTGGGCCAATTACAGAACAAACATCGTCATTTAGTAAAACCGACGGTTGGTCGAAGAAAGGAAAGAAGCCGCGGTTCGTCCGTCCGACGTTGTCATCACATTCCTCCGACGCCAGAGAACCAAACTCCTCCAATCTGTATGTCGCGATTTGCGGCTCAGCAGTTGGACTGTCACACGACGCCATCGCGGCGGTGTTCTCTGCTTTCGGTGAAGTAGATTGTTTACCCCATGCTTCACTCCTTTCTTTCACTAAGTATTTTGAATCTGACGATGCTGCTGTTGTGACATCTTTCGTTTCCATAACGACAACTTCTTCACCAACCACAGGTAAAAAAAAAAAAAACTCACAAAAAGACACAAAAGACCCTAAAATATATAAAAGGATAACATGTTTAATAGGGACAACAATACATATTTATAAGAACGAAATATTTTATTTCCTAAATTTCCATTACAAAGACTTATAACATATTCCTGATATCGAATAAATGCACTAGAAATTATATTAAAAATAATAGTCAATTATAATTTGACTTACAAGTTATAAAAGGTATTATATAAATACATATTAAAAAGACAAAAAAAAACAAAAAAATACAATCATCAAATGTTTAAATAGTTTTTTAAAGTTACAACAAAAAAGTTAAAAAAAAAAAAAAGTTACAACAAAATAAAACAGCTTAAAAATACAAAAACAAAAGAAAAAAAAGGAACACAAAAATGAACAAACAAAAACATATCAAACTATCATACACGTCGCACGGGCTTTTACCTAATCTATAGTAATTTTAAAATAACAAGTTAGGTCCGCTTATGTCCTTGGTTAAAAAAAAAAAAGAATGAAAGCAAGTTAGTGAAATTGGGTACCTCGGACACAAGATCGAGGATGCAATTGGATAACAACGACCAGACCTGAAAACAGTCTTTGGATAAAGGATCAGAAACCTTTCTGCCAACGAACGTAAGAACCATATGCCCATCAGGCAATATCTCTTCTGAACGCATTCTTAGGAACAACAAGAAATCATTCTTGAACTGATTCAAATAACTCTTGTAGACACTTGGAAGGGATGGATCTTTAGTATGAATGCTTTTCGTGTTTTTCTCAAGGCCATCGGGAACCTTAGAAAGCCAATGGAGACTAAGAGATGAATGAACGATATAAAGAGACTTGCTTGGGAACAGCCTTGAGTAGAAAGAGTTTGGAACTCCTGACACGAAACACCTTTCTTTGATAGAGCTGTCAATTGGTCGGTCCGTCCAATAGTTATGTCTAGTCTAAATTATGATGGACGGATTATGGTCATACCCATAAAAATAATGGTTTAAATGGACTAAAGACTAATTGGTCTATGGTTTAAATGGATAAAAAACATAATGGACATTGGGATGTCCATAGTTAATTTAGGGTTTTATCAATTTATGAAAAATAAAATAATTAATAAAAAATAAAAACAAAAAATTAATTCCTGCAAATTACTGTTTTTCTGCTAAAACTAAAAAATTTCTTTTTTTTCCACCAAAAAATTAAATTTTCGTTTTTTCCGCCAAAACCGTAAACTTTTGTTTTTCCGTCAAATCTGAACATTCTCTCGCAAATTTCTTTCTCCCACAAAAACCGTAAATTCATGTTTCCCGCCAAAACCGTAAGTTCTTATTTTTTTGCCAAAATTACAAATTCTCATTTTTCCGCCAAAATCGTTGTAAATTTTTATTTTCGTCAAAACCGCAAATTCTTATTTCTCGTAAAAATCACAAAGGCTTTGACCTCCATCTTCAGCTTCTCTAGGAAGGAAGGAGCCAACTTGAAGGTAGTGTTGAAGTCGTTAAGGGGAAGATCGTTCAGACAACACTCGATCTCTGGTGGGTTGTTTCCACCTTTTTGCTGGTATGATTCTATGATCGTGTTGACAATCTCGAACATGGCCAACAACATGTTTCGTCCAGAAGAGAAACCCAAGTCAGCCACTTTGATGAACCCAAGGAAATCCAAATTCGTTAACATTTCTTTGATGTTCTCTATACTACATGATGTATCTCGGAGAAAACACTTCTTTGTTAACCCCCAACATACCAGAAATAGAACACATATCATTACCAAGATGAACTCGGAAATAATATATTATCGTTCTTCACATATTTCGTCATAAAGTGCTTTAAGTACCTGATAATGACAATTAGTATCGTAACTGTGTTCTCCATCACCCCCTTTCATACTTAGAGCATCCACCAGGGCCAGCCTTGAACATTCAGAAATTATACACAATTTAGTAAGAATATAAATTTTGGAAGTTTAAATTTTTCCTTTTGTAAAATAGAGACCATTTTTCATATACATTAATTCTTAAAATTTTGGGAATCACAGACAAATGTTTCATCCGGCTATCCTCAGAGCCAGCTCTGGCATCCACCAAAGAGTCTCTAGTTAAGATATTAACAAACATTTTTTCAATCAGATGAGTTGATTATAACGTGAGACATGATACAAACTACATGCGTACGTACTCGTTTGACAGTATGTACGAATCCATTCAAGGAAGTGTAGAAGAAATGCATGTTTTACCTTGAGGAAGGCATGATGACAGACGCACAAAATGTTTGAGTCAAGTTCTAAATTAGATTTGTTAATGATTTTAAAATACATGGCCTTGGACTTGCTGGGTAACCTATATAAACGCATTCTTCTTTCTTCTTTTTTTCTTAATTAATCGTTTAAATTCTTAACTAGAGATAAATTCACCCAAAAACATTCCGAATATAAAATATGGCAAACACGAACAAGTGACTAAACACATGGATCCTTCATATATCTTTGGTTAATAAAAGAAGTACAATTTTTCGAATATAAAATATATAGCTCGCAGTCTCACTCTTTTTTTTTTCTTCGATCTGAATCATAACTATTATTATTTGTATAAAGTATTAAGGTCTGTATCAGATTTCGGGGGGGTATTTAAAAAAAAATCAGATGAATGAGACTTTTGTTTGGTTGTGACTTGTGAGGACTGAGGGACCTTTGTTCATGAGATGGACACTAAAATGTCAGAGAGGATCATTATTTTTGGATGTGTTCAGAGTTTTGTTCAACTCAAAAGCTCGGAATTTGTTATAGGTGGAAACCTGAGACTAAATGGACGCAAAGAATCAGCGAAAATCCTTTTTGCTACAACTTCGGAGTTTTTATTGTAATAGAATAAATTAGAGTTTAATGGGTGTCCAATGACTTGTTCATGACTCATGAATGTTTTTATATTATTTGTCGATGAGGGGAAGTAACATGCGGAAAACAAAAACAATGAAAGAAATGGTAAACAAAGGCTGGCTTTTCTTCTCTAAAAAAAGCACACTCTTGGAGAAAATATTAGTTTAGCAGATACCGTATCACTGTCTCACTTGCACAAATCATGGAAATAAGGGTTTATTCTGAGTTTTTGTGGTATCCAATCAATTTCATTTAACCGTGAATTGATATTGTTTCATATATTTCATTGAAAATGTCCAGAACAATAAAATAAGTTATCACATACACGACATACTGGCATCATCGTAGCGAGGACCTTTATTTCCTAGTTAACGAAACTACCATGATTACTGTCATGTTAGGGCGATGGTCTGAAACACTTAGATACTTGACCATGTAGTGTGCGTACTTGTCGAAAACCTGCTCAACAATGGCATTTCCGAAATGCGCAACGAGTAACGGTTCAGTGATGCATCTTGTCCAGTTTGCTTGCTTTTTAGCAGTTTTCAAATGAAGTGTTTGGTCCTCATCTACTTCTTCGATACGGTCAATAATTTTGTAAGGAACAATATGGTAAAATGTCTTGATTTTATTGATCTCGAAGGACCCCTCCCTTAAAGTGACTTCCCTCACCTCTTCTTCGTTTGGGTTGTAGAATGGCATGTTAAAAGATTCCATCTCTGATTCCTTCACAATCCCCCACATGCACATTTTCCCAAAAATTTATTATTCCGAATCTTTTTTTTTTTTTGTAAGGTTCAGATTATTATTATTGTAGCTTCAATCATGATTGACAATTTGACATACATGCTTAAGTAATCAGAAACTTTAGGAATTAGCTTAGATTCAGATCTCTCGGTGACCACTGACCAGAAGGAAAAAAAAGGAGAGAGAGAAGGTGGTTAGTGAGTATGTAACTCGGAGACTAGATCGAGGAGGCAATCAGATAACAACGACCAAACTTGTGAATAATCTTTAGATATAGGATCATAAACCTTTCTTCCCACGAAAGTTAAAACCATATGGCCATTAGGCACTATCTCTTCTGATCGCATCTTTAGGAACAACGAAAAGTCATTGTTGAACTGATTCGAATAACTCTTGTGGACATTTGGAGGGCATGGATCTTTTATATAAATGCTTTTAGTGTTGTTCTCAAGGCCATCGGGAACCTTAGAAAGCCAACGGACACTAAAAGAAGAATGAACAAAATGAAGAGACTTGCTAGGGAATAGCCTCGAGTAAAAGGAACCTGGAACTCCTGAAACAAAGCATCTTCCTTTAATCTCAAGCTCCAGCTTCTCTAAGAAAGAAGGAACCAACAAATAAATCTCAATAGTTGTAACCAATCACTAATCTTTTGGATGTCTACTTGTAAAAAATGAAAGAGATAATTAGTCCAAAAACAAACAAAAAGCCACAAAATTAAAGCTTTTTATTTTTCTTTTGTCTAAATCACTTGTTCATTTTTTGCATTTAATACTGCTGAAGATACGGAAAATGAGTTTCCCGTTATCTTTAAACATTTATAATTTGGACTACTACGTGTGCATGAAGTGGGTATGCAGCTGGTTGCATATTTCATTAGCACCTACTCAGATTAGTAGCTTGGTGACAGAGGCAAATGTAATGGCCCAGAGAATCTTAATGACAAAAGATCATATCAATATTTAATATAATATCAAATTGTTGGTCCCTTAGTGGTAATGCAGAGAGGTTGATTTCCATGTGCTTCAGATTCAAATCTTCTTTGATAAAGTGTTTAATTATCTTAAAAATCTGAAACTTTTTAAAAAATGACTTTGAATTTGGGAGTAATATGGATTAAAAATTTGGAATTCTTATGACTTTGAATTTGGGAGAAATATATATCAAATAAGAAAATGTATCTTAAAAGTCAAAACTCACGACCACAACTTTTTCAGACTGATTGTTTTATGATAATGTTGATAGTGAATAATTTAATTTAATGTATTGACTTAATTTTATATTTGAGTTATGTAAAAAATGAGGGTGAATGTTGGGACTTTAGAAAACCACGTTTAACTCTCTATTAGTATGATATTGTCTATTTGGAAGTACTTTTAAAGATAAATTTGCATAGATTTACTTTTCAAATTCCTTCTTAAATTATTCATGCTAATTAGAATTAAACATTTCTTTTTATATTATATAGGATACACCTTATTTAAATTTTGAATGATTTTTTGATATTCATAGTGAATATATTCACGGTTTCTGTCCGACGGAGAATATCTCGTTCATGTCCATGTAATTTCGTTTGTTTAACTGTAGTGCATGTGACAAATCGCAACAACTGTATCCAATTCCAGCTCCAGTTCCAAACCCAAGAAACTGAGAAAACAAGAAAATGTCAGTATATAATCATTTGAATACCCAAAAAACTTACATTTAGAGATACTTCGTTTTATAGATTTGATTTTTATATAATTAATTACGTAATATCAATTAATTACTGTAAAATATAGTAAATTTTCTTTTTAATCTGTTAAAAATTTTAATTTTAGTTTAAGTAATTAAATTTTGTTACTATTTTGGAAAATGCAAATATATATCTTATCACTACACCGTTACCAATGCACTGACGGACCCAGAATTCATGTGTTCATGGAATCATGTAGCATATATTGTTTTCTTTGGACCTTAAACCATAATTAGGTCCAAGTCTAGCCGTTTCTCTCAATAAGTCACTATAGCGGTTTTTTTTTAATTCGATTTTAGATTCATCATTGACGGATTTTACCACTCGAAAATAGAGCACCGTTGAATTATTGTTGAATACGATTTTTTTCTCTAATTTTAAATTACTGAAAAACAATACCATATCACCATAAAACTGTCACCGTTTTGACAAGATGCCTATTTTGCGGAATTTTAATATGAAGGTTTTAAATGTTCGTCTTTGTTATATGGCGCCGCCCCCACAAACCTGGAACACCATGGGGTTGAGATTTTTTTTACTTTTCCGTCAAATTACTTCATTAAACTTCAAAGATTACATAATTGCTTCCATGATAAATTTATTTGTCTAGCCACACACAGATAAACATGCACCCGACATATTGGCAGCATCATAGAGAGGATCTTTAGTTTATTTCCTGGTCAAGGAAACTACGATGATTACTGTCATATTAGGGCGATGGTTTGAAACACTTAGATACTTGGCCATGTAGTGTGCGTACTTGTCGAACACCGGCTCGATAATGGCATCTCCAAAATGCGCAACGAGTAACGGTTCGGTGATGCTTCTTGCCCAGCTTGCGTGCTTTTTACCAGCTTCCAAGTGAATTGATTGGTCCTCATGTTCTTCTTCGATACGGTCAATTTTGTATGGAAGAATATGCTCAACATTCTCGATCTTGTTGATCTCGAAGGATTCTTCCTTTAAGATAATTTCCCTCACCTCATCTTCGTTTGGATTGTAAAAAGGCATGTTAAACGATTTCATCTCTGATTCCTTCACAACCCCCTACACTCACATTAATTGTCACAAAATTTTAATACTTGGTAAGGATATGTTAAAGAAGAATAAGAAGAAGAAGAAGTTGCATATGCACCTCGGAGACTAGATCGAGGACGCAGTCGGATAACAACGACCAAACCTGGAAAAAATCTTTGGATAAAGAATTGGAAACCTTTCTTCCCATGAAAGTTAGAACCATGTGCCCATTAGGCACTATCTCTTCTGAACGCATCTTTAGGAACAACGAAAAATCATTCTTGAACTGATTCAAATAAGTCTTGTAGACATTTGGCGATGGATCTTTGATATGAATGCTTTCACTGTTGTTCTCAAGGCCATCAGGAACCTTAGAAAGCCAATGGACACTAAAAGACGAATGAACAAAATGAAGAGACTTGCTTGGGAACAGCCTTGAATAAAAGGAACCGGGAACTCCCGAGACAAAGCACTTTCCTTTAATCTCCATTTCCAGCTTCTCTAGGAAAGAAGGAACCAGCTTGAAGGTAGTGTTGAAATCATTCTCTGGCAGATCGTTCAAACAATAATCGATTTCTGGTAGGTTTTGACCCATTTGTTGGTATGACTGCGTGATCGTGTTAACTATCACGGACATGACCAACAACGTGTTTTGTCCAGATGAACAACCAAAGTCTGCCACTTTGATGCAAGTGGGAAAAGCAACTTTCCTTATCATTTCTCTTACGTGTTCCGCTACCAAATGTCGTGTTTCATAGGAAACTCGTCTCTGTAAACCCCGAAAATTCATTGTTATATATACTTTTAGTAACCCGACTATGCATGAGGTTAGCAAAAACGACCATGCCATTGACCACAGAAAAAAAGAAGAAAGCAAAATCCAATATCGCTACATTTCACCAAATAAATTTTTCGTCTGTTTGCCAAAAAAAAAAAACCTTCGCATTCAATAATTGTTAAGGATCTATAGTCTTAACACGTTCACAGCAGTTCAAAAGGATTTTTTTTTTTTTATAACGACCACATTGAACAGACTAGCTAGTACCAGTCAAAATATTGAGATCGCTCTCACAAACAAAATCTTTTGCTTACCTTTAAACTAAAATATATAGATCTTAATTAGTATATGAACTAGCGCAGTCAGAAATTCTTGTTTCAACGTAATTCATCAGAGTGACTCTGTACCTGAGACTGTGCATTAGAAGCGTAACTGTGTTCTCCAGTTCCTCCTTTCATGCTAAGACCGTCCACCAAAGAGTCCCTAATGTAGTAAAATATGTACACCAACTTTAGTTGATCAGATAATATATTCAAAATTGGGATTAAAAGCAGCAAAACACACAATGGTTAGTTAGATTTTGAAATATATAATATTGGTAAGAATAAGATCATTGAACTGCATACGAAATGAATTATAAAAAAAAACAATAAAACTGAAATTAGTCAAACTGTTCAGATTTTCGCTGTTCAGTTAAATGTACATATTATTAAAAACAGAATTTAATTCTATGGAGAATTTGTTTGAAGTTTTATCTAAAACCAAATGTATTAAAATTCTGCCACACGATATCTAATCAAATTATCAACATGCCACTACGAAAATTCATTACGAAGTGAGACCAGATTATACACACTTATCTTCCCATTTTATACACAAAAACTTGAATTACTACTTTGAGAAAGATATCTGTGCGCCAATTATTAGACCAGATTATATATGCACACGTAACTTCTATTTAAGACACGAAAAATTGAATTATTACCTCGAGGAAGACATTTGTGCACAAAACGTTTGAATGAGTTTATTTGTCAAATGTGTGCTTCACTAACTGGGATATACGTATATTTATGTATTTATTTCATTGATTTTTAATTCGACCTTGAAAGATGTGAGGATATGGATTTCACGTTATCATTATTGGTTCGTGGCCCTACGTGTGAATAAATTCGAATAGGTTAATTGATCTGGATAACATGTGATGTGATTCTGGGATGTGATTTTGTGAGAGAGATCGACTATATGATAACCGGTTACGTCGGGTCTTGATAGTTTCTTTTTTTTTTTGGTAATCTTGATAGTTTCTTTATATTCAAATTTTAGAAAGAATGATTGTGAATAGTCCATGTCAAGCTCTACGACTTTCAAATTTAGTTCCGAAGTATAGTTTTGACATATTTAGTTTCATGTGAACAAAACCAAATTTAGGTATGTGATGTGTTGCATTTTTTACGCATTCTAACAAGAATATGTGGTCTAGAGTATATCAGTGGCACACGAAAAGACACATACATATCTCACAAATAAAAATATCATTTTCTGTTTTAAAATGATTTAAGTACATGCATTTGATTGTATCAAAATATAATAATAAACATATACCTCACACAAAAGAGGGAAACAAATCATATAAAATAGGATGGGATAGACTGAGGAGGTCCACGAAAGCATGAAACTTAAACTTTCTGCCTTGCTGGTAAAATGGTAATAACACATTATAGTAACAGCAGAACTAGAACCTTTTATTTTCTAGTCAATGAAACGACGAAGTTGACGGTCGTTTTGCTGCAGCTTCTTGAAACAATGTAGTATTGGGCTGCGTGATGTGCGTACTTTTTAAACAGATGGTCGATAATAGCATCACCGAAATGCGCAACCAACATTGGTTCAGTGATGGATCTTTTTCTGCTTGCCATCATTTCCCCAAATTTTAATCGACATGTTTCATCGTCATCTTCCTCACTATCTTTGTATGGAACTAGATGCTCATGTGTCTCGATAGTGTTGATCTCAAATGATCCTTCGTTTCGGACAATATCCCTAACCTCTTCTTCACCCGCATCATAAAACGGCAAGTTGAATGAATCCACCTCTGATTCCTTGACAATATCCTACTCTCACCAGTCACAACATATATATTAGAAATCTTACAATAAGGTCTGGTTTAGTATTTACGATGCTTGGTATCTACGTACTATCAACTGATATTGAAATATAAACTTCAATTATATATACTATATATCTTGTTTTTAAAAGAGAGCTAAACTATTACCTCGGAAACTAGGTCGAGGAGGGACTCAGTCAACAACGACCAATAATGACAGCTCTCTCTATAACGAGGATCAGAAGCATTTCTGCCTTTGAATGTCAGAACCATGCGTCCATTAGACACCACTTCTTGAGAACGCACTTTTAAGAATAACGAAAAATCCTTTTGAAACTGAGCCAAGTAACTCTTGGACACACTTAGAGGGCAAGGACTTCTAATATACACATTATTCTTATTATCTTCAAGGCCGCCAGGGACTTTAGAGAGCCAATGGATACTACAAGCTGAATGAACAAAATGAAGAGATTTGCTCAGGAAGAGCCTCGAATAAAAAGAACCGGGGACTCCTGAGAGGAAGAACCTTCCCTTAACATCCTTTTTTAGATTCTCCTGGAAGGAAGAGGCCCACTTGAAGGTCATATTAAAATCATTATTTGGAAGATCATTTAGACAACAATCAATTTCTGGTGGGTTTCGACCTGCTTCTTGGTATGAAGATTGTGTTCACGATTCCAGACATGGCCAAGAAAGTGTTTTGTCCGGAAGAACAGCCCAACTCAGCCAACTTTATGCGTTCAGGAAATCCCAAATTTAACAACATTTCTCGAATATTCTCTACTACGATCGTTTGTGTTTTAGAGAAAACTGTTTTCTGCAAAGCCAATTATAGAACAAAAAACAAGGAAAAAAATGGTTAAATTATATCTACCTTTTCTTGTACTATTCTAGCTAGTTTACCATAGCTAGTTGATGTACTCTGTTTTTGATGTTTCTAACAAAAGTTTTTAAAGGTTTTTCGAGTCTTTTCTTTTGTTTTAAAGTCTTTTCAAGTTAGAACATGTTTGGATGGAATTTGGAGTAGAATAAACAAGGATCATGACAAAAGGAGGTGGAAGTGGCCATTTTCGTACATCAGATCGATCGATCTAATTCCGAGTCCACAACAGGAAGTTCCAGGATCGATTGGAGAAGTCGGGATCGACCTTCAGAGCAGAGATCGATTGATCCTCCGTGGATCGATCGATCGTTGAAGAGTAGATCGATCGTTCCTATGTCAGATCGATCGATCCGTTTGTAAACCAGCCGGTTCACTTACGGGAAATTCAGAGTTTTTATTATTTTGATTCGACCCAAAAACGTTTTTTAGGTTATTTATTTGGTTTTGGAGCCACTGTTGGAGGCTATCATTTTTTCTACTCTTTCAGACTGGGATTTTGGCAATTTTGTAAGCTTTGGGGAGAATATTCTTTCATCTACAATTCTTGAGAAGAATTCTGAACCCTTGTTATTTTCATTTTCATTAATCTATTCATGAATTCCTTTTCATTTTTTTGTGCTCTCATTTCAGTTATGTATGAGTAGTTCCTCAGTTAGATTTAGGGTTTTAAGGGGATAATGAATCATTGGATTAGACATAGATAGAGATTTATCACCAGATTGTTTCATCTATTGTTGTGTTCATTGCTTAGGCTAATCTGATCATTTAGTCTATGAATTATGGTTTAATCTATTCATCAAAAGTGTAATAGATTGCTTGATAGAACATAGGTGAGCGGGTTATCCTTAGCCAACGAAATCTGATGTTAAGGTGATCTGTGAACAAATCGAACCTGCTCATTAATGCTCGTCTATAATGCTGAGTTCAAATGAAAGTTTATGACTTTAAGTTGATAGATAAATTTGATTGATGCCACGAAAGTGGATTGGTTATGAATTTATGTTCGAGTTCTAAATTGTGCTTATCGTGTTCTCTGAATAATTGTCTGATCCATGATCTCTAATATCCCTGTGAATTGTCCTTGACCTAACATTTTTAATCACTTAGTTTACATCAAGTTTATAATTCTGTCATTTTATTTCTATTTACAAACAAAGACAAAACCATTTTATCTTAGCTTTACTCTACTCTTGAAGAATTATAGTGTAACTTTGGTTTCTGTGGATTGGATCCTTAAAATACTACATAGCTTACTGTGCAGTTACAGTAAAATTTATAAGGTTAAAACATGAAATATCACTAGATTATTAGAAACAAACCTGATGACCAGAATTATTAGCATAGCTATGTTCTCCATCGCCTCCATTCATACAAACAACATCCGTCGAAGAGTTCCTATTATATAGATAGAGAAGTCGTAACAAAATCAAAAGTAGGACCACAAATACAATAACAG
This sequence comes from Sisymbrium irio, assembly GCA_000411075.1. Classification (NCBI taxonomy): domain Eukaryota; kingdom Viridiplantae; phylum Streptophyta; class Magnoliopsida; order Brassicales; family Brassicaceae; genus Sisymbrium; species Sisymbrium irio. The sequence continues at coordinate 52,282 of KE154562.1, read as the reverse complement.
AAAGGATACAAAGTAATTAAGTTATGAATAAAGTTGTGTTGTACCTATTTGAATAGCTAGTTAGTTACTGATACACACAAATTTGAAAAACATCAGAAAGTAAATGTTTTACCGTGACATGATATGGAGAATAATCTTGAATCGATTTCTTACAAGATTAAGAAGGGCGACTTCTCTTTGTTAGTTAAATCGAAATGGATAAGGTATAAGCTTCTTCTTTTAAATCAAAGCAGCGTCAACAATTTGAAATATATTTACTACTTGAAATTTAAATACAATAACTGTAACGACCAAACGATCAAGTGAACTCGGCTCTTACCTCTACGTTTATATTCCTCTGGTTTCTTTATTAAAGAACTATATATACAATTTTCTCTGTTATAAAAAGACCCATATGTGCTAGTAAGTCATATAGATTTATAATTTTCTTACTATAGAGTTGAGTTTGGTGCCACGATCAGTCAGTCTTCACAGCCATTACAAAGTATGAGACTAAAAATAATATTGTTTTTGAAAATGTAACCAATTGAATGAAAATTATAAATATATATGACGGAATTGGATGTGACTCTTTTTCACACAAATATAATAATAATTTTCAATGGAAAAAAAATCCTCAAAAAATAGATAAAAAATAAACTATAAAACTACTTGTTTGCTCATATGATATTTTTAAGGTTGGGCAAGATAGAGAAATTTGAAAATCCAAATTAAATTTGACCCCAAAAATATACCAAATCCAAACCTGAACTAATAATATATCCGAACGAATTTTAGATTTCTGTATATGAAAAATCGAATCCAAATATGAAGTAAATGGAGAACTGAATAGATAACCAAATATTTAAAATATTAATTATATATATATATATATTAACTTAAATACCCAAAATCTACTATATATTAAATGAGAAATATTTATGGCAATTATTTGCTGAGATGTCAGTTTGTCTTTTCTTCTCAGCATTTTTCATTTTTATTAATTTAAAATTTTTATCCCTATAACCAAACATAATTTTTTTAATACGTATTTAATTATTAACAAATCATAGAAGAATCTTTATTAAATCTAAACATTTCCTACTCATTTGAAAAAATCAAATATATGTTATATAAAAAATGAAATAACAATAAAAAAATTATTAATAGCTTTTTATGATCAGGTTTTAAATTATTTTAGACATTGGTGAAATAAATAAAAATGAAATGAAAAAATGTATATTTCTTTCAATTAAAAGAATCGGATATTTGTTTTTTGTCATGTATCGAAAGCAAAAAATTTAAATAAAATAAATAAAATTAAACATAAATAAAAGTATTAACTTATCTATAAAAAAAGATAGAAACTATATTTTAAAACAAATAAAATCAATTAAATTTGCATAATAATGAAAATTACAGCATTATTACTCTCAATATATTAACAATCTTAAAAAAAATGCAAGGATTTTCTACATTTTTTTCTCTTCAATTATAAAAATATATAAAACTAAATGGTTTGATAGTTCAAAAACAAATGAAATCTTCTATATTTCAAACTATTGAATATGTTTAAAAGTTAATTCAATTAATTTCATTTATAATTTATATCAAATGTAACTTAACAATCATATAATAATATAATTCTCTATTCTATAAATATATTTATTAATTAATTTTTCTTGTGCAATGCACGGAGCTTTCTTCTAGTTATAATTATAAACTTAAAATTATAAATTATTCTAATACAAAAAAATAATCAAAATACCAAAAAGGAAGAAACTGAAATATCCAAAAATAATTTGTTATAGCTATCAAATTTTAACCAATATTTTTTGTATACTATGGATATCTGAAATCAAACAATACTCGGATAAAACCGAAAAAAATCCAACCCAAAAAAAAAATTATCCAAAGGAGTTTATATCCATAAACTTAAATACCCAAAAACCCGAAGACTCAAATAGAATACGAACAATTATCCAAAACATTTCTACTTAAATGGTTTATTAAAATACTTAATTTGGATGTTCTTTTCAATTGTATTTCGTTTCAGTTTTTCATTAATTATCTCAATGAAAATTTGTTTGTTTAATTTTCATAAATTTACATCTTCAGGTAGATAATTTTGATAAGAAAATAAATAAAATATATGTGTTTTATTTTACTATAGCTTTTTAATCTTAACTACTAGAATAGCTCCATATGATGCATGAATTTAACTTTTTATATAATTTAATATGTAATATGTCATATATAAGTTTATAGTAAATGTTTTTTTGAATTTTTATTTTCATATATATATTGAAATCTTTCTTATCTTTTATTTATTTTTTATTTGCAAACATATATATTTTAACTTTTAATAAAATAAACTTATATTTTTGCTATAAATGAAAATATTTTACTAAAAATAAATAATATGTCGCATTATTAACTATACAATTTGAATCCATTAAAAATATAAATATATATATAAATTATATATTTGAAATTAACATAAATAATAATTAAATTAATGATTATAATAAAGATAAAAGGTATAAAAATGCAGAAACTTTGAAAGACGTATGACAATCTCTTTATTAGTTAAATCGAAATATTTGTATTATTTGGAATTTAAATACAATTACTGAACGACCAAACGATCAAGTGAACTCGGCCCTACCTCTACGTTTATATTCCTCTGGTTTCTTAGTTAAAGAACTATATATACAATTTTCTCTGTTATAGAAAGACCCATATGTATTAGTAAGTCATACAGTATATATTTATAATTTTCTGGCTAGAGTTGAGTTTGGTGCAATGATTATTCTTCACATGCATTATAAAGTATGAGACAAAAAAAAGCATATTTGAAAATGTAGCCAATTGAATGAAAATTATAAATATATACGAAGAAATTGGACGTGACTCTTTTCCACATAAAAACAATAATAATTTTAACATTTCATCATAATTAAAAAATATAAAACATATATTTTGTTAAAAATAATTTATGAATATAATCAGTAAATAAATATATAAATGAATAATTAATTATATAACTATTAAACATAAATATCATAGTGTATGATGACATATGACACATTTTTTATAAATTTTTTTTTAAATTAAATTTATGGAGGATACGACATTCTCTCAAAACTTTTCAAAAATAAAATTACTTTAATATATAAGGTACAAAATTTTATTTTAAAGTATACATACAACAAATATATGTTAAAACTATTATGTTTTACAATTACAAATTTATTTTTTCACATAAATTTAAACATATTTAAAATAGTTTGGCAATTTTATGATTTTGATGGAAAATACAGTTATCTGTTTTTGGTGTTAAATATGATTTTAGTGTGAAAATAAAATTCATAAGTTGGTGGAAAATAATTCATCGGTTGTAAAAATATGATTTTATAGTTTTATCGAACAAGATAACTTATTCATTTTGGTAAAAAAAAACATGTAATTTTATGGTTTGAACGAAAGATAAAATTTACAATTTTGACAAAAAAAAAAATTCGTTCTTAATACTCTAGTTGTATTTAGTGATGGATATTTCAATTGGTTGAATAATATGGTTGAGTTCATCAAAGATACTAATTCCACATATTGTTATATATAGTATGAAAATTTCTAAGAAACAATAATACAAAATAATGTATCATATTAATTGAGTGGGTTTCTCAAGCATGGAGATGCTAATATTTTTATTATTATTTTATTATATTAATTATTTAGATACTCACTTATATGCATTTATGATAGGATATAGACAAATACTTATTGGTAGAAAGATATCCTAATTCCTTCAAAATAATTTTAGAAATTTCAACAGTTTATAAAGCTAAGGCTGATTAAAAATTATTTTCTTTACAGTTTAATTAGTCAAAAATATATCAAAAATAAAAATATTTTAAAAACGGAAATCACATAATAAGAAAATGAAATATTTCTTAAAGAGAACATGTGTGGTTAATTTAAGTTCTTGTATATATATTTTTTAAAGATTTTAATTTAGGATGAAAAAAAACTTCAACTATTTTATATGAGCAGAAAACACTGGAATCTCCCTTGATAAACCATTCTGTGATAGATCTATCTCCATTTAAGTCGCATTTCCTCTTGCCGCCGATTCTCACCGCCGACGGCACACCTCTATTGTTACCGGGTTTTTGTCCACACAAAGAAAATTTTAAACTTCGTGAAAATAAGGCTTTGAAAAATCGAAGACAAAATGCTTTTTTATTTCAATGATTTGAAATACATATTAACAATTGCACAAACACTACTTCATATTTATGAGGATATTCAATCATTAAAAAAAAAGAAGAAGAAATATAAAAAATCACACAGCTGCGGCCAAATTGATCGAGGGATCAAGTCGAATGCATGTTACTTTCTAGCCAAGGAAACGAAGAAATTAACCGTTGGTTTGTTGCGCAAAGTATTGTAACGTTGAGCTAAATGGTATGTGTACTTGTCGAACAGACGATCGATTACAGCGCTTCCAAAATGAGCAGCAAGCATCGGTTCAGTGATGGCTCTTATGATTTTTGCCCTCTTTGTAACGACTTCCAATACACACGATTGGTCCAAATTATCATCATCTTTCACTTCAGTACGACCAGTTTTGTATGAAAAGAGAAGACCAAAGATTGTCTCAAAATTGTTGATCTCGAAAGAGCCCTCGTTTTCGATGACTTCCCTCACCTCATTTTCGTCAGGATTGTAAAACGGCAAGTTGAAAGATTCCACATCCGATTCCTTCACAATACCCTGCACGTAAAACATTACCCAAAAAATCTTGTTATAACTACGATCTGAAGCGATACGTATATAATTTAATCATATATACAAATGGTCCATTGACACAAAAACTTAGATTTCAAAAGGAACAAAAACCAAACAAGAAAAAAGGCAAACAAATCTTTGACTTTGAATATGAATATGATATGGATGGTTTAAGTGAAAATAACATTCGGCACTCCACAAAACTGGAAATTAGTATGAGTTTCGGTATCGTTGGTTATATAAAAAAAATAGAATAAGAATTATAATAGAAAGAATAGTCATGAATAACAATACCTCAGAGACCAAATCGAGGAGGGAATCAGATATTAACGACCAATTTTGGAAACAATCTTTGGATAAAGGGTCCAACGCTTTTCTTCCCACTAAAGTGAGAGCCATACGTCCATTAGGCATTATCTCCTCCGCACGCATTCTTAGAAACAATGAAAAATCATTCTTAAACTGAGTCAGATAACTCTTGTAAACATTTGGAGGGCATGGACTTTTAAGATACACGTTCGTCTTGTTTTCTTCAAGCCCATCAGGAGCCTTAGAAAGCCAATGGAGACTGAAAGATGAATGAACAAAGTGGAGAGATTTG
>KE154562.1:33339-46815 GCA_000411075.1 Sisymbrium irio | reverse complement strand
TGAAGGTTGTGTTGAAGTCGTTGTCTGGAAGATCGTTCAGACAACAATCTATCTCTGGTGGGTTTTGTCCTTCTTGTTGATATAATGCTATGATGGTGTTGACGATTTCGGACATGGAAAAAAACGTGTTTCCTCCGGAAGAACATCCCAAGTCAGCCACTTTAATACACCCAGGAAAACCCACTTTCACGATCATTTCCTTTACGTTTTCAACAACCGCCAATTTTGCATCGGAACTAATAATTTTCTATATGAAGTTAAAAATTCAAGTTAGTCATATGTTACACGAAAAACCTTGAACCAACAAAAAATGGAGCCAATGATGCCTAAAAAGGAGAGGCAAAAAACTGCATATGTGTTGATCAGAAAAGTTGTTAATAAATGATCTCTAATGCTGTAGTATATTATTTGCATGCGACATATAGAACATATGTTTGCGAAAGCAACATAGCAATTCGACGTACCAATTACAGAGAAGTACTTACCTGCCCCTCAGAGTTATTAGCATAACTGTGTTCGCCATCCCCACCCTTCATGCTAAGAACACCCATGAGAAAGTCCCTAATGTATATAACACAAGTTTATTTGATAAGATGCAATGATAAAAATCGACATTAGGATAATATATAAGGACAGGAGGCATGCAAATACGACCTTGAGGCAGACTCTTTGGAATTATTTGTTTAGATTTGAATGTTCTAGGGCCATATAGATTGGACCCATTCCACGTTTAATTTTTTTAATATTATATTTATCACCATCATAATTCATACACTAATGGATTTTCGAAAATAGTAACATATGTGTGGTATATAAGGATTAGTGAACCCAAAATTTATATGAAAATATTTGGAAGATTTAAGAAACATTTATATGTTTATACAAGCACTGTTCATTTTTTGTTAAACATTTATAAATAACTATGGCCTTGAACTTCTTTAAGCTGTTAACCAAAATTCATAAATTAACAAAATGCAAGATATACTCTAGTCAGTACTTAATTCAAATTTACGAAAGAAGAATAGATATATGAGAGAAACATGAAGAGAAAGAAAGTGAACAATAATATGGATAGAAGAAAAAAGAAATATTTGTTGTCAGAAATACAGTCTTACATAATTACTATTATCATATTTTAGGAGGAGTATAGAGTTTTTGTGAATAAGAAAAAGTTATATAGTTACACACCTTCTTTGGAGACATTATACGAGTAAATTATATGAAAAAAGTAAGTCAATCTTTATAGTATAAATTTGTAGTTCGCGATTATCAATTTGACACGTATTCCTTTTTATTATTTTTTGGTCAAGAAGTGAAGAACAGCAGTTAAATCATGTTTTATAACAAAAACCGACCACTTATGTTCTAATTTAATTTAATTTTATTTTGTAAGTTGCGCTAAACACATGTAGTACTCCCTTCCCTTTTTCGTTTCTGGCCCATATTATTTCATTAAACGTTTAGGTTACATGGACCTAAAGTGGTTGCAAGAGGATTTCAAGATTTATAACTTAAAAACAAAACGAAACCTAATAAACTAAAGAAAAAGAGGACTTGACTGATTTAAAAATAGTGAATGCGGTTATGGGAGTTTGCGGAAAAGAATAATTATGGTTTCAAATGTTATGATTGATTTAGTGTTTAAAAACAGTTGTGTTAAACAACAAAATAACAATATAAACATAATATATAATTATATAAAACATCAAAATTTAAATAATATTAAATCATTAATTTAGCATAATTATTAATTAAAAATTTAGGTATTTTTTGATAATTTGGATGAAAATTATTATTTAATTAGAGATATTGGCTCTCTTTTTTTATTGACATCAATATAAACACATATTCATATATACTCTATTAACCACAATATAGCTCTGTATCAATGTGAACGATATAAGATGGTTGATTCCTGGCACACCGTGCTAACTTATCCGTCTTTGTATTTTGCGTTCGTGGAACATGGATGATCACCGAGCTGTAAAAGTATTCTCTTAGGGTCTTTATATCTTCCAGATAGATAAAAAAATTAATGTTAGATAAAAAATTTATAATTTATTAGATTTATATATATATATATATTTAGAAGATTTAAAATTTTTAATATATGCATATATATATAATGTTCAATTTATTTATAAATTTTATTATTATAACATTCAAATTTTAAATTTTAAAACTTTTATATCTTTTAGTAATCAGCTTATTTATTTTATATATATTTTATATTTTAAATGAAGTTTTATTATTTTTAAAAATAATTTTTTTTTATTACTCACCTTTAACCGTAAACGCTGGCGGAAGCAACTATTGATTTTGAGTGATTTTGAACGATATAGAACGATGAAAAACGTTTCGAACGATTGTTTTGAAACGCTTGTAGTCGTTATCACGCGCAAATGATTTGCGGATAGCATGTGAACCAATCAAATCTCTTCATGACCAGAAGGTGTCTTAAGTTGTGGCATTTAATTTGATTTTTAGAGTCTCATAATATGATGAGGATTGAATCGCACCGCAGGGATAACTTTCTGACCATAGGCTCCACCAGACCGGTTTCAACTGAATCCAACAAAAAAAATAAGAAATTTGGTCTTCGCAAGAAACTCCTTGCTTCTTCTAAAAATACCGCTGATAGAAGAGAATCTGTTTACAGTTGTCAAGATTAAATCAGACGAGAAAGCTTGAAAAGGTCAAAACCTTCACTGAAAAGCTTTTCTATAGAGAAAGTTTTACTACACCAAAATCTAAAAAAATTAATTAAACAAACTCGATTAACTACTCTAAAAAATAATTTGTTTAACTCCTAATAAAAAACTCAACAAGAAAGAAGGTTTAATCTTTCAAACTGGAAATCAAGGATAACCAACGAAAGCTTAAAACTCTCAATATCACACAAAACAAATTAGAAAGCTCAAAGGAGAAGGACGAGAACTAACACTAAGAATCGACCAAACCAGACGGAAACTCCAGTAAACCAGAGTTTATTGATAAAATAACGAGAGTAAAGAACACTATTTTCACGTTAGATTAGAAACTTGAATTAATTCAGTTTCTTAAGTGTTTAGGAAAAAATATTATGAGACTATCAGATAAATTAACTTAATTATTAGTTTAATATTAAAATACTTTATTAATATAAATATTTTTATTTTAAAATATACTTTTTAATATTTTTTAAAAAATTAAATTTTTCACATTTTTTTATTTCGTAAAATATACATGTTATTATCTGATTTATCGTTAATATTTTCCCATACGATAAACATTATAAATCTACAATCACAAAGCATATCATATTTATCATGGATAATATGTCATAGATGAACAAACAAATCAACAAATTTTTCTAGGTAAAAAACCTTCAAAATTGAAAGAAATAAAACTTTCAACTCTTCTTTAGCTTAATAAAAATATCATCTTGGGGGCACAATTATAACTCTACAAACAATTATACTTATTTTGGACAACAATCCACAATTCAAACTTAAAAATTGATCTAAGAACAAAAACATTCTATCACAACTCTCCCGTAATGGTTAATCCATAACCAAAATATCATAAACTATAGAATAACAAAACAAAAACTTATGAAAAACCATAAACATAAGAATTAACCTTATAAAGAAATTAACACATATTCTATAAAAATTAAATAAGAGAAAATATATATAATTTTCGAAACAAGTAACTTAAACATGAATAAAGTTTGTATAAACTATGAATAAGAGAATAAAAAGGTAAATCATTCTTAACAAAAAAAAAATCAATGCAAAAACAAAAACTTTGATCTTTAAGAATAAATCGGCTATAATATCATAATTGTTGGGGATAATTTTAATATTAGGTTTGACTTGACTAGCGACTAGTAAAATTAGTCATCGATTGTATTCAACGATGTGGATTCAACGAGACGATCTTTCTAAATAAGAAAAGGGAAGGCTTGCCAGGCAAGACTCGCAGGATAAGATTCCTAATGCGAGATTCGTGGAGTTAGATTCACGCGGCATTCGATAAGCATGAATCGAAAGTTAAACTTATCGAATCATGAAAAAAGGTATTTGATAAACACATTTATAATTAAAGATAAACTTTATCAGATAAGGAAACAAGATATATTTCAAGATTCTAACAGAATCAAGGACAAGCGACAGTCTTTTATAAATTACAGGATTATCAAGCAACTAGAGAAACAAATAGAGACATAAGCAGTCGATCACTTGACAACAACCATACCTCATAGATCGATTGATATATTCTTATTTCTTATTGCAACTTTCTCTAGTTAATCAATAAAATCAAGTTTTACTTTTCGATTCCGTGTTTTCCGTAATTCTTCAACGAATCTATTAATTTTTGACAAAACAATGAAAGTTAGGGAAATTAAATCACTCAAAGGTATTTATAACGAATATTATTAGATTTCTTAAAAAAATAAGTTAATATGCATATATTTATATAAAAATAAATTAAATTAATTTTCTAATATAATATAAAAATAGTTTATTAAAGATAAATGCTAATTTCATATTTTTATATTCTCTTTAATTCTTCCATATTTTTTCGGATAATTTATCTCCAATATTTTTTATTCGGTAAAGGGAATAAAAAAAAATTGGATCAACTGGAAAACTAAATCCGGTTGCATTGTAAAAAAAAAAAAGAAGATTAATCTTTTTTTCGGTTTTTTTTTTCGGTTAATCTTTCTCTATCTCAAAAATATAGAGATAGAACGGAGAAAACACTAACCGATATATGAAAGGCATGTATTTAATATTTCTTTTAATCTATGCTAATTCAATTCTCCAAAATCATTCATTTACAGAAAAGCAGGGTAGTAGTTGGAACTTTAAAAGCTAGAGTTAATGTTCAAAAAAAGAACGACCTCAAGTTGATTTTAATAGTTAATGAGAAGCATACGTACAGATCAGAGTTGGCCAAATAACTGTAACGCAAACCTTCGATCAAAAAAAAATAAGTGTAACGTTCAACAAATTTTTTTTTTTTTAAAGTGTAACTTTCAACTAATTAACACTACTTTACATTACAAGTACAAATACCTGTTTGGGATTTCTCTAAATAACATTGTTTTAGGTTTTCAATGACCAAAATGTAAAAAAATATTTTATTTTATTTTATTAAATAGTAATTTATTTCTCTTTATTTTTTATAGATAAAATTAAAAAACACTATCTAGTATTATTAATATTTTTATTAATTTTGATTTTTTGAATTATTTCTCAAAATTTCTTGAAGCTTTTTTCACAATTTTTGAAGCTTTTTTCAGACATTTTTAATTTATTTTTTAAAATATTTTTCCCGTTTTTTTCCAGTTTTGTATTTTTTCTAAAACAATTTTAAAAATCATTTTTTAAATATATGTAAACCATTTTTAAATATCAGTATATCTTTTTAAAAAAATTTAGAACATGGTTCTATGTATTTTAAAATCCATATTTAACTGTTTCTTTAAGTTTTAAGAAAAAAACTCCTAATGTTATGAAATAACTGAATAAATAAATATACGATCATAAAAACTAGTGGAGATAAGCATATGTTTTGCAATTTATGTTTTTGTCTGTGTATTATTATAACAAGAAATAATTTAAGACTTGTGATGGAGACTCATTGGTTTTTTTATAACTGTTTTAATAAAATTAAATTAAATTAAATTTTAAAAAAAACTGTCTAAGAAACCATTATTCTCAAACTATTTAACAATTTCATAAATATATGTATATTTTCATAAAATTTAGAAAAAATAGTTTCACGTATGTTATACCCATTTTAGAATGTTTCTTACAATTTTAAGAACTTTTTTCTTTAAATATGTAAACCATTCATGAATATCTTTAAAAAAAAATTAAAAACCAATTTTGGAAACTTTTTCCTAAACAAAATTCCTGAATATTATTGTATCCTTCCAAAAAAAAATAGAACATTTTATGTACGTTACACAATCTTTTAAATGTTTAATAAATTTAGGAATATTTTGGAAAATTATATATAAACGATACAAAATATATTAAAAATTTTCTTTAAAAATTGTTTCATAGACTCGTTTTTGAATATATATGTAAATCATTCCTAATTAATTTTATGTATTTAAAATCACTTTTAATATATTTATTAAAGATGGATATATTTCCCTTAAAAATGTAAATCAATCCTAAATATAAGTATACATTTTCTAATATTTAAGAACATATTTTTATGTATTTAAAATCTATTTATTACAATTTTAGGAAAAATTACTCAAAATATGTAATTTAAAATATATTTAATACAATTTTAGGAAAAATTACTCAAAATATGTAAGTCATTCTTAAAATGTTAAGAACTTCTTTTTTTTTTTCAAAACATTTCATAATATCATTTTGACATCTTTATACTCATTATTTTATGTCTGCTAAAAATATTTAAATATTTATTAAAATTTAGGAACCTTTCCTTAAAAGTATTTAAATTGTTCGTAAGACTAACTATACANACTGTTATCATTTTTTCAATGATAAAAATGTATTTTAATATTTTTAAAGAATATTTAAAAAAAAAAATGTGAACTAATCTTTAATCCCATTTTTGTCATATCTTTAATCCCATTTAAAGATACGTTTTTGTCCTTTTTTCTTTAACATTTTTTCACAAAAGATTCAAAATTATTCATCTAAAGGTATTAACTATCTATTTATTAATTTATTTACAATATCTTTTGATATTTTTAAGATTTAAACATAAAAATATTTATCAAAATTATAATCTCGCGCTTTTAATTTAATATAGAGTCTCTTTAATTTTTGAATGTTATTAGTTGAACTTGAACCACACCGAAGTTGAGACAAATCAACTACATATCTAGTGGACTGATTAATCGGGCCGTCTCTATCCGGCGGGCCGGGATGATATTATCTTATAACTGGGCCAATAATTTCTAACGTGGTCTTAAGAAAAAGTCGTAACAGTAAGAATCAATGGAACTGGATCAAATCAACCTTGGATAGGCCCGGCCTTTTAAGAACCAATCAAGCAAATGTTTCAGACTTTCAGGCCACAAAATACACACTTACGTCAACTTTAAGGTCCACGTATTTGTTTGTCCTTTAGCTCGCGTGGTTTTAGACTTTGAGATTCAAGGTTTAAGCATTGACTTTGACATTAATTTTTGTTAGTTTTCCCTTCTCTTACACTTTTCCATTTAAATTTTCTTTTAAATGATTATTTCCCAAAGAAATCTGTGAAAAATCCATGTTGGTCGTAGATTCTTCATTTGTTTCCTTAATTATTTAAGAAAGATGTATTAATACTTTTAATAAAGCATAACTTATAATGTTTGGACCGACCTGCTTGCACATATTTGAAAGGTATGGGCTTCTAAAATCAAAACATTTTACTTGTTATCGTCAAGTCCAATAGATACGTATGTTATATGTAAGATGAATGAAAAAAATGAGGAGAATGAGACTGTATTTGGGACTTGGGAGTCGTAACCTCGAGTAAAATGGAACTTGGGACTCCCTCCCCAGACGAAGGCAGTGTTTAAATCGTCATCTAAGAAATCATTGAAACGTATTTCAACCATTTTGATATTATAGGTTGTCTCAGTGTTTTGACGGTCTTAGAGATTGGCCGAAATGGCCATTTTTTTCTGTAAGACGAGCCCAAGCCAGCTACTTTTGTATCTGTTTTTTTTTTTTTCATCAAAACTTTGAGATCAATTGTTAAGAGCAATTCTAACCCAAAGCTAAATTTGTTGTTGAAAAACACTATTTTTAGTATTTTGGTATTTCATTTTATTTTTTATTTACAATCACAAACATCAAATTCCACACTAAAATATTATTTATTATTATAATATTAAATTTAAGATGTTGTTTATTATTTAATAGTTTTAATAAATAATAATTAGATTATCGTTAAATTTTATATTTTGAGTGTTTGATTTTATATGTGTTTATTTTTAGTTATGTAATTTTAAAATACGAATTTATTGGTTAGTAAGGTATTAAAAAAAGTGTAGTTGTAGTACGAATTATGCAGTAGCTAATAATTGTATAGTTAATCTCTACCAATAAAAGAAAACTATTGATCTGATCATTTGTAATACGTTGTTGCTTTGTAATACCATGTGTTCAAATTGGTTAACTATAAAAGGAAATAACAAATATTGTAAAAACTACAGATTCAGACGTTGTTCTCAAACTACAATAATTACTAAATTTAGATATATATAAATACATAGATACAATGTTCAAATATTACAAAATAATACTATCAGTTTGTGTACGTCGTTTTAAGGGGGTCCTATGTGCAGCAAATGAATGAATCAACACATGGACAGTATATGATATATTCCTATACATTTTATAGCACAACAATAAATGAATTTTTTATAGTTTTATGGGTAGTCAAAAAAATATATTATTAAAAATTGATTTCTTTTATTAAAAACTAGTGATGATCTGTGCTATGTGTGGAAATGTGATTACTTTTTTACTAATTATATGTTATAAAATCATTGATAATTTATATTTTCCTCATTTTTTTTTGCTTTTATAATCATTTTTCTATTGCTTTTCTATAGTTTTTTCTTTTTAGATTTCACATTTTATTTTAGATTTTATATTATTTTCTTTAATGGTAGTATAAAAAAAATTGTCTTTGTTTTTCTTTCTTTTTATTATAATTCATATAGTTTATTTCTTATATTTAGCACCTAATTATTTAATGTGTTTTTCTTTTTATTATTTATTGAATATTATTGATTGATTTTAAATACCCAATCTGATTTTTTTTGTTTATTTTATATTATTTTCTAAATACAGATTTATTTTACCTTTTGGCCCATTACTTTTTCGTTTTTGAACTTTTAATATTATTACCTTTCAATCAATGTTATCGACCTTGATTTCTATCTTTATTTTTATATTTTTGAAAATATTTTTTGTATATTAATCTTTATCCATGTTTTGATGATTTTTAAATTTAATATCAAAGTTAAAAATTGGTATGTTAGTGACTTTATAATATATTATATATTGTGAACTCATTGTCAGGATAAATTTCTTGTTTTCTTAATCTTTTGATGTAGGGGTGTTTTAAATTTTTCAATGTGATAATGCTTTTTATTGATAACTGATTCATTTGAATTTATTTCATGACTTACTATTTCCACCAACAATCGAAGTAAAAAAAAATAAAATAAAAAATGAAAGTAAAAAAGAAAATAGAATATAAGAGAAAACTCAAAAAAATTATGTGTAGTTTTTATGTTTTGATATGAAATATATTTTTGTTTATTGTTATTGGAAGGTTTCCATTTTAATATGTAATATTTGAAATATGTGATGTTTTTATTGATCAGGTGATAAATGGAGGAAAACAAAATTTACTTTATATATATATATATATAGATGATTAAATATCACTCTCTTGTAAGTAACGATTGAATTATTAATTTAACCCCAAAAAAAACGTTTGCATGAAACAGCACATAGCAATTACGTAGGACTATGATAAAAGATTATCACAAGTAAAACGAAAAAAATATATAGTTAGTGCTAGTGTGACTACAGAAATTTGGAATCCGGGTGAATATAAACACCAATGTACGTATATCTTTTTGTCGACCGCTGATATAAATGTAGGGAAAATATCTATAAGCTATACTACTTTATAGGCTTTGGTATATAAACATAGTACCTTAATATTATATAGTCATGTACGTCAACATCCTTATCTCTCCTGTTTTTGTTCATGCATCCATGATACGGATAATAATGCATGTCCTAGCTCTTTTTAGTTTTATTTAGTGAAACACTAAAAGAAAGAGGAAATTGTTCACGTTCATCGGCTTCCAAAGCTGTGAGCGTGAGGTGAAAGTACACAAAAAAATAGGGAAGGAACTTATTTGGAACAGTAGCAAATATTCCCCGGAAATAATTTTATCTTCACGATATCAACGTACGTAATACCTGCCAGTTTTTATTTAAAATGAACATGCGTGTGTTATCTATTAATAAGTATATAATTAAAATCTAACTCTAGTATGTAGTTTAGGTTGTTAAAAACACTACCTAATCAAATTAAAAGTGCAACAACCACAATATCAATAATAGCCAATAGCCGTTCGTGGTGGAAACAACCTTCTTTGTTGCTGATCTCGAATAAAAATCCCAAACAATCTCGAAAAAAAATCCCAAACAAAAAAACATAGATATTCAAAATTGGCAATCTGTAATTTGAAAAACAAACAAAAAAATATTCAAATTTTACTTATATACGCATGAATATAATATAGTTATCATGCTATATATAAAAAAATTTCAAAAAAAAAAATATATATAAGTTAAAATTTGAAAAAACAAATACGAGAAATAAGAGGAAAAAATAGGTGAAAAGAAGGTGCTTTTGAAAATTTTATCAGCAGAGATTACGGGTCTTGGTGAAAAAGAAAGTCACTTTTCATCTTAATTTCCCTGCGTGAGTGTCTGCATAAAAGTGCATTTTTAGTACTTTGGCAATTCAATATTATTGCACTATGATTAGTGCTTAGACGTACCCACCGGACAGTCTGTGCATGCGGCTCAGGCAATTAAATTATTTTTAGACTTTCATATATATTATATAGACTATGAGATGACTTATTAGACCATCAATCATTCCCATGAAACAATTATAAGAATGAAATATGTCTCTTTTGAAATCATGTACACCTTGCCCAATTTGCATGTCCTTTCTATCACACAACATATGATATTTTGTTACCAATAAGATTTTTCATCGAATAGTTCTCCATTAATTAATACATTTCGAAGATACAAACTACAAAAAAAAAAAAATTAAAGATAAGCATTACCAAGAAACATCTTTTAATTTATTTTTTAAAGGCATAAAATTAGAATATCACGATTCACAAACCAAAAAAAAAACAAAAGAACAAAGAAAAAAGTGAAAGATTTTGTAACATCTTGATTTCTAACATATAAAAATTTATGTGAAATAGTTTAAAATAATTTATTTAGCTATATATATCACCAAAATGCACTTACATTTTCGATTGCACATCCAGAAAAAATTTCAGGATTAAGCATGTTTAAATTGAATTAGTTAAAAAATGTGTGACTTACCGAAAAATCATTCGCGATATCGTGTAAGTGAAGCTAAAACACGAGAAAAGTCATGTAATGATTATAAAATTAATATATTACAACTTTGGAATTTCTCGGTTAACCCATTAACCGTCAGAGGATAAACCGACCTATAAATCTAGCGAAAAGACATGAAAACACACTGATAATGATGATCAGGGCATTATAGACTCGTTGTAAAATGCCATGTGATTTCTTTTTATACTCCTCTAATCCTAACATACCAGGTTAATACTTTTTAGATTGATCATTGGCCTTAAGAGATAACATAAATATGTCACATATTCCAAGTTCGAGGATGGCGTAGGAGTATTTATGTATTAGGAGTTAGGACAGCTTCCTTTGACATATATTTAGTCTAAGAAAAAAATGATATTCTCTCTATTTCTTTTTATTTGATATTTTAGAGAATAACTTTTGTTTTAAAATATTTAATATTTTAAGAATTTCAATTAGTTTTAATTTTATTGAGAACTATGTGATCAGTTGTATTTTATATTTGTATTTATTAAATAAATTGAATTATTTTTAATCAATATTTTAATTGGTACTTGTAGAAAAAGTTAAATATCTAAGTTTTTGTGCATATATTTAAAACATCAAATATTTAGAAATGAAGGGAGTACTATTGGTTAGATACGAGATAAATTATGCTGAAATATTGAAAATATCAAAAATCCAGTGGCTTGGTCTTTCTTAAAGTAAACTTATGGATATCATATTTATGTAATTTTAGAGACCAATTCATACATTTTAGCCTCCTTTTATTTTGCGTAAATTTCCTAACAAAATATGTGAATATTTTTTCTTTATAATCATAATCTATATAGTAATGGTTTTCAGAAATAATTGGTGTATTGACTAAATTTGATTCAGTAAAATTTTCATAAATTAATTGTCACAATAAACATTTCCTTGGACTTTGTATCATGTTTGTATGTTCTTATTACAAACTATAATAACAATTACCATCGTCAATAAAAAATATTTTAGTTAGCCAAAACATTTTGTATCATGTTTATATGATTAAACTTGTATTTTTATAATTCTCCAAAAATAAAATTAACTTATTATAAATATAAAATAAATAATAAATAATCCCTTATTTTGGGTATCATCCTACAAATTAAATCAACACCCCGGATTTCAATTCCAGATTTGTATTATGTAGATTTCAAGATTATGTATTATTTTTATTAAACATATACACGTTTAACATGAAGCAACACAAATTATGCATTAGATAGATTATATCATATTTAAAATTTGTAAATATGCAATATATGTTTTGTTTGTTTTTTCTGTAAATTGTAATCACCGGTTTGAACGATAAGTCGATAACACATAGTTGATTAGAAACAATTTATTTTTCTTGAATATATATATAGTAAACAGATTTTCCATGCTTTTTTGGAGATTAGATTTGTTTTTGTTTTTCTAGTTGATGATAAAAGAGTGATCTAGATGAACATTACACAATATTTCAAAAATTAAATTTATAGGATTTTGAAACCATAAGTTAACTTTATAGGAAGGAGAGAAAATTTATATGCCAATCTCATTTTTAGTTTTTTAAATATTACAAATTTGTCATTGTCAGAAGACTATTCATCGCGTTGATAATTATTGGAATTTATTTTACGTTAACTTCAATATCAACTAAGATTAACGTATAAACATGATGGTTATAACATGTTAACTTTAATATCAGATAATTAACATATATATTTTGTGTATCAAATAATATATAATATATTGTTAATATGCTAACTTGATTACATGTTAATATATAATATATTATTAACATGTTAACATTATTACACGCTAACACGTAATACATTATTAATTCGCTAATATTATTATACATTAATCACATAAATATCACATAAATAGTATATATATTATGTATTATCAAATAATATATCATTCATTGTTAGCACGCTAATATTATTACACGCTAATCTTATATAATAAAGTAAGGTTCATTCAAAGGAAGTTTTGAAGAGGTGATATGTGTCCTCTCAATGTTTAACATTTTTTTTACTTTTTAAATCTTCTAAAATTTAGTACTTTTTAATTTCTCTTTTTATTTTCAATTTTACATTTAATGACTTATAATTTATGTTAATTTTAAATTTTAAATTTACTATACAAATATTTAACACTTTTTATTTTTACATTGTGTCATCCAAATTTAACACTTATAAAATGTTCTCTTTATATTTAATTTATATCTTAACGAGTTAAAATTTATGTTAATTTTTAAATTTAAAATAAAATTTATATTTTATCTTTTATTTTATTTTTCTATTCAATACTCTTAAAT
>KE154562.1:17116-33069 GCA_000411075.1 Sisymbrium irio | reverse complement strand
AGTTTTACTATCATTTTATTAAATTCATGAAACATATTTGCAATAATATAGATAAAAATGTGAGATATTATTAATTCTTAATAATATATTTATAATTACAGAAAATGTTAAATTTATTTTATTAAGTAAATATATGAAAATATAAACATAAATAATTTAAAAATGTGATTAAATTCACATAACATAAATAATATAAACGTACAAACATATTTTTAATATTTTGAGATATAATAGCTAAAAATGTGAGATATTATTTATATTTATACAGAAAGTTAAATATGTACCATAACTAATATTCGCATCAAATAAAAAAAAATATTATGGTAATTATATAAAAGATTAAAACAATGCAACGTGTGGAACTGTCTTATATAATAAAGTAAGGTTCTCTCTATGGAAGTTTTGAGAAGGTGACATGTGTCCTCCCAATACTTAAAATTTTTTTTTTTTCTTAGATCCTCCAAAATTTAATATTTTTTAATTTTTCTTTTTATTTTCAAATTTACACTTAATGACTTCAAATTTATATTAATTTCAAAGTTTAAAATTTACTACAAATAAATATTTAGTACTCTTTTAAAAAAAAATATGTGTCCTCCAAAATTTCTTACTTAAAAAATTTTCATTTTATTTTAAATTTTTAACCTAATGAGTTAAAATTTATGTTAATTTCTAAATTTAAAATATACTGTATATTTTGTCTTTTATTTTTTGTGTCTACTCAATACTCCTAAATATTTTAAGAATTTATTTATTCCAACTTCAGATACAATACATTACTTTAATTAATATCAATTTATTTGTTATAGATTATAATTCATAAATAACAGTTCAATTATTATAGAAATGCACATATGTGGACAAACAAAATATTTTAAAATTTCTTATATTGTTTGATCTATAGTTAGTCTTATATAATTAAGAATAATATTTTCTAATTGTGCTCTGAAATGGTGCCACATGTCTGTTTCAAATTTCTTTTCTCTAAAAACTATTTTTCTTTTTCTATCGGACATGCATAAGAGAGTTTCAAATTAAAAACTTAAAAATAGATATAAGCTCACAAACCGATTTGAAGAAAAAAAAAAGTTAAAATTAAAATAATTTTGTTTGGTTTTTGAAACTAAATAGTTTGGTTTTGAACATAACAAAAAACACAATCCGTGTAACGCTCGGACCGAACCCTAGTATTTTTTATTGTTAACTCCAGTATTAAATAACGTTTTATACTATTATTAGCGTATAACTCAAATATCAGATAACGTTTTATATTATTATTAGCATATAATTTCAATATCAAATAACGTTTTATCCTATTATTAGCATATAACTTCAATAAATCTATTTATCTTCTTCTTTCTTTCTTTTTTCTCTCTCTTTTTCTTTCTCCTGTACTTTTTCTTCTGGTAATAACAGAAGTTCTCTTCTTCTTCTTCTTCTTTTTCTTTTTGTTTTGTCTCCCTCTTTCTCCCTATGTATGTAGAGAACAAATTTGAGCACGTAAAATTTTAGATTACAAATTATGTCTTTTAGATCAAAATTTTTCTTTTCTGTATTTCTTCTCTCGTGTTCTCTTTCCAACGAATGATAAATTCCGTATATATAATAAAGAAATAGGATAGAAAAAGAATTAACATCTTAGAGAACTATTGTATATTATCAGATTTGGTCACTTAATTTAGAGAATTTCTATTTTCATTTAGTGTAGTTACTCACCATAAAATTTAAAACTAAGTTTTAGGATGACTGATAAATAAGATCGGCGTTCTAACAATATTGTCCACTGTCTAGTGATTGCTCTTACTTTAATAGCGTGTATACATTCAAAGGCTTACTAACTTCAACATATATACTCATAGATTTCATTGCAAAGGCGAACAAAAAAAAAAAAGACGATGCTTGCTTTTCTTGGATTGCACTAAAGTAATTTGGTAATGCCATAATTTCACGAAACATGGTTTCTACTTCAAGTTTGTATTATTATCACTTCAGGGAAGTGACACTCGCTGAACCAACAGAAACCCAAAAAAAAACACGCAATTAGGACAAAAATAATATCTAATTATTTTAAAATTAATATAGGAGAACACAAAGGAAAGAAGCCACTGTTCAATATATGATTCGTCTTCTAAATGCATACGAATCTTTCGAACAGATCGACCAATCTTCTAACACTGTTCCAATGCTGTTCTGTCCTTACTTCTCTTGATGTTCTTTTTTTCCCTTCCAAAACTTTGTTTGTTGGTCGAACATACATCCATACATACATACATACATACATATATACTCTTGTTTTAGATCTGGTTATGGATAACGACGGCGAGAGACTCCCGGCGACGGAATATCAACTGTTTCGCGATGAATGCTTCGATCGTTTTCTGAAACTCTTCATTCGTCAGATGATCCTCCGGAAACGGAACTTCTTCGCACGACGGCTCAACGTTGTCACGACACTTCTCTGTCTCCGATCGCCGGAGAGAAGGTTTCGTCACCATCTCCGGACTCTCTTTCGCCGTTATTTCCGACTTGCTTCTCCGATAGACTTTCGTCGACTCTTTCTCCGGCTCGATAGTCACGTGATCTTCACGCGCCACCGTAGGGTTTGTTGCAGTGTCGATGATGATCATCTGTTTGTCGTCGTAGACGGTGGTGGTCTCTTCATTGAGATCTAAAACGTCGGAAGAAGCGACGCGATTCTCGCCGGATCTGATGAAGGCGTCGTAGATGTCGGACTCCGATGCAGCGCCGTCGAGTGTACGAGAGGCGGAGAAAACGGAGGATTTGGTGGTGAGAAGAGCGACGACGATGGAGTTACCGAGGACGAACATGAAGAGAGGAGTGGAGACGAAGCAAGCGAGACGACGGAGAAACTCGCCGGAGATTCGAACGAAGAAAGGAAGGCAAGTGAATATCCAACAGAGTAAGAGAAGAGCGACGACGATCTCAGTCACACGGAAGAGGAAACCAATGCTTTTGTAAACATTCAACGACTTTGCTTTCTCTCCTTTCACGTTGTCGTAATCCATAATTAGAGAAGAAATGTGAGAGAAGAAAAGATTTGAGAGAAAGTTCGAAATGGGAGAAGAAGAAGGAAGAAAGGAAGGAAGTGGACCCATGCATCTCCCCAAGCGTCTCTTTTTATAGACTTTCTTCTCTCTTTTTTCATTTCTTTTTTGTTTCTTTTCAAATAATTGGACCTTTTTTCCATTCGCTTTTCCATTTTAACCTTTTATTTTGGGGCTAATTTTGAAGGATTATAAAAACATTGACTCTTTTTATGAAATTCTGAATTTTTCGATGCTAAGTATATAAAATAAGAGTGACTACATGTTGAAGTGCTGCACGACCACTTCAGTAAAATTTCAAGAAAACTCATACATTCGAGAAAAATATATTCGTGTGTGTTGAACGAGTTGATAGAAAAATATTAAAAATGGTTGAACGAGTTACAGCTGTTATTAGCAAACAAAGAGTAAATAAAGAAATTGAATTGGACCGGGCAAAATTGAAAAGGTGATGTAAGAACTATGAAGGAATCAGGTTTTCACGTGAGCCGTATGGAATCCGTATAACCACCGCTTCTTTTACCACTTTTTAAATTTAAATCGTTACCACTTTGCTTTTTTCTTTCGGTTTTTTTTTTTTACCCAACATTTTGGTAATTATTTGGTTGGTTGTTGTTCTTTCTCTCCCGTGCATCTCACCGTTTCATTAAAATGGCACGTTACAATTAAATAATCAGTTCTAGGATTACTTGTACACTCTTTCAAATAGCAAAACCATTGAAATAGAAAGCAAATTTGATTTGATTACAAGATTAACGATCGACATAGATAATTAATAATTGGTTATTAGTAAAAACGCAAAATACTTAACACGAATCGTATATATATATATGACCCAGGTTATTTTGCTCACTGCTCTCATTGCTCAATACCGCGTTGCAACTTGCAAACATTGAAAACACAATTATCGAGCAATAGGCCAAATATTTAGTTTTAATGAAGTAACAAATGACAATAGATAAATCTTGTTTTAATTTTACGTTCTCGGAAATAAAACAAGTCTAGCAGTAGACTATGACGGATATTCTAAATAAAGAGCTGTTTAATTATTATGTTTGTTTAAAGCCTATCATATTCTGGTACATGCAAATTGCACTAATCTCATTCGACGAAACTAATTATCACGTGTGCATGAACATAAGAACGAGCTTATTCAAGATAAATTAAATACTCCTATGATTAGTTTACACGTAATATCGCATTTAATACGGTCACATGGTTCCGAGAAAGATTCTACAGGTAATTAAACTGCCATAATTCACGTGTGTATAAAATACTGTACCTTGCTTGTTGTATCGTAGATGTATCTACGGATTTTGTCTCAAAACCCATTGTCCATATTCTTCTCTACGTTCCATTTTAAATTGATTTTTACTGAAAACCTTCCTTCGAATAGATAAAAGGTTATTTGTCGGGGAAGCAATTTATTTATTTTTAGTTAACCGGAGAATACATATAATTCATGGATCTCTTGCATTTATCGGCATACATTTTATTTTATTTTTGGAATCGAAATATAGACTGCGGAAAAAACCAAGTTCACGGAACACCATAATTGTAAGTTGTCATACACGAAATTGTTTATGTCCGAATCTATTCGTTTCTAACACTTTAGTTTGTATCTTTTCACACTGTTTTCTTTTACAATTTAAATTATATATAGTATGTTGGGTTTGTCATAGAAAAGCACCAAAAGTTAATGTATATGACTAAAATTACATAACATATGCAAATAAAACACACACATAATTAATCAACTAAGAGAAACAGACACACTACTTTCGTTGGTCGGCATCAATTATATATTAGGTGAGGCCAAATGTAAAAGATATTCGGCTAAAAGATGCAAAGAATGCTTTGAGTCGCTTCAATTTATAATTAGGAGCCACATCGACAAAAATGGAAAATATAGTTAGTGGATAATAAAGATTGGTCGACCCATAGCTTTAATTTTCATCTTCCTTTAGTTTCTGCCCATAAGTTCCACTTACATGCGTTTTTATTTGTTCACAAGAACCACACACATGCACGCACGACTAGAGTTGCATACATGTATACTAATTATATGGTCTGGACCGTATGGCAGTAACTTGGAACATTAGTATATCATGAGACATATTTGCTGCTATAGAATTTACGACAAGTACAAATGCGTATATTAGTTCAAATTTCAAATTAGGCATCTTTATTGAAGACCAAACAAAAAAGGGTCAGGAATCACTGATATGGTTTACTTGTTTGGAGTCCTGATTCAATCTTTGACCACTACTGAAGCTATATCGACATAGCCACATTGATTTGATTCTAGCCCAGAGATGGAAAACATCATCATGATATTCAAGAATGATTTGACATAAAACAACACCAAGTTATCTCCATACATTTCCGAACTTCATAACGTTTGTTTTATTTTTTAACATTTTACTGGGTCATCGTCAATCTCTGCCAAAACTGTACTTTGAAGAT
This sequence comes from Sisymbrium irio, assembly GCA_000411075.1. NCBI lineage: Eukaryota > Viridiplantae > Streptophyta > Magnoliopsida > Brassicales > Brassicaceae > Sisymbrium > Sisymbrium irio. The sequence continues at coordinate 27,538 of KE154562.1, read as the reverse complement.
TGAGTTTGACAGACTGATGGACGCATCTTGCCAAATTAAATACAGTATACTACTATTTTCTAAAACGACACACAGTTTTTAACTCCTACATTAAGACGCCACAGCAGGTGGCAATCGTCACTCCGCCCATTGTATCCACTTTCACCCATACGGCACTCTTTTTTAACCACACTTCGAGGTGTATCATTTTTTTCAGGTTCTTTTATTTTATGGAATCATACGGAAAACTTGGCTGAAATAAATGCAAATCTTCGGTGGATTTTCAAATTTGATATGACCGTATATCTATATATTAAAACAACAGATGCATAATAATATTAATTTACTATATGACCGTAAAATCAAAAGAGAACGAAAACCAAGTGGAACTATATACAGAAAGTAAAAAAAAACATATATAGAGGAGAAACATTATTGTGGGATGAACCATATTTATTCCTTTTTTTTCGACAAGAACCATATATATTCCTAAAGACTAGAGTTTTATAGTGAATAACGGATAGTTCGTTGTTATTTTTTTATCAAATTTTACCGCTTCTATAAATAATTCCTACTATTGGCATCTAAAAAAAGAACCAGAGGGAATGCGATAGTGACAATATATTTCTTTTTGGCTTCATATATAACGCATCCATATGCAGCATTCAAATTTATTACAAACTTTTTTTACACGGCTGATAGTTTTTTTTTTTGTGCTAACTAATTACCGTGACTAAAAACTTATATCAGCCAAAAGTTGGAAAAAGGTAAAAAAGGTTTTTTTTTCTTTCCATAACTATAAAATAGCAAATCGTGTACTATATACTTAAACTTTCTTCCCTCAGGGAATTGAAGTTTCCACTAATTCCGTCGGCTAAATTCAAAGGATGTCTGTCTACTTTTTTTTTAGTCACTAATTATATAGGTATAGCTTTCATTATGTAGATTTCACGATAATTTTTTATCATACACGTATCTTTGTTAATTTATAGATTGTAACATAAATTAATCATTGTGTTACTTAATAACTACTAAATCATATGTGTCCAAAAAATGTTAAGCTAAATATTATACGATCACACAATGACAATTACAAAGTTTGAAGCCAGAAGAATCATTTACACATTTAGCCTGCGTATTTCAACGCCAGAAAAGAATTGGACAAGAATCTAATTTGTAAGCATACGTAATTAGCTAGTTTAATCTGATAACAATTGGTCAATATGTAAAGAGCACTCTCCTTTGTGTTGTTATATTACTTTATCTAATATTTTTCAAAAAGCATACGTGGAAAATTCTTCAAGGGATATTCGACCTATATTAATATATGTTGTATATCTAAAATGTATAACTTATATTGAAAAGTATTCATGACATATTCGACCTCCATATTTGTATATCTAAACTTTATCAATATTTTGTTATATTTAATTATATATATCCAAATTTTAGTTCACATGCATATATATGTCTACAAAATTCCACATAAAGCAACATTGTTCTAAAACGCTGAAACACTTATAACATTCTTTAGAATAAAACGACGTGTACAGCGCTTTCTCACCGTTGATACATTATTTAGGTTTATATTCGAATTTCAACATATCGTATTAACTTTTCACCTTTTCATGTCCACATGACATATTCTTTATTTCCATCGGAGAAATAAAAGCAAAAATGTCTTCCGACTTCCCGTATACATATCTAGGATGATTATGATGGGCCCCTAATTTTTACTATTATGGGCCTCATGTCAAGATATAAAAAGCCCATTAGTTTGCTTCATAATTTGGTTTACGCGGCGTTGACTCCACAATATGCCACGTCAATCAAGAAGAATGGATATAAAATGCGCCAAAGGTGACAACAATTCTCCATTTCGAGCAGAAAGCGTCAACGTGAAGGAAGCAGATTGAAGAAAGCTCTCAGGTTTGTTTTTCTCCTCCACCAGAATATTGACTTCCCCGATTTGATATACGTTCTTTTCTCGCTTTACGATTTCATCTTAAAGTTTCCACTTTTGTGATGAATATTTTACCTTTGTGCAGTTGCATTTTAATCATACGTTGACTTTGTTGTTTTCCTCTTGGAAATGACAGCGTCTTCTCTCCTTCACCACCATTCAACCTGTATACTCTACTCTCTTCCTTCCTACTACTGTAGATCGGAGACTTCAATCCGTTTTCGGAGCTATAGTTCGAATCATCTCTCTCGTGGGTTGTCTTCTGAGTCTCTTCCTGACCCTAGATCTATGGCTGTCTTAGTCAAAAGATTTGCTACCAGTGATGAAAACGAACAGTTTAGGTCTATCGAGCAAGAACCTTTCATTGATGGCTCATCGAAGCTCCGGAACGAGTTGGTCACCGGCGGCGGGATCGAAGCTATCATTAATCGTTTGGTTAGTAATGAAATCTCCTTGATGCACGCAATGTGTCTTTTTTTGGGTAAAAAGATATTCATTTTATGTTGTGTATATGTTTAACTTACATGTTTGAATGAATGACAGAGCAAATGGGTTGTGGCTGCTATACTGGCTTCCATCATTCTTCTACGACATGATGGTACAGCCTTGTGGGTCATCATTGGAACAGCTTTGAATTGGGCTCTCGCTCTAGTTCTCAAACGTATACTTAACCAAGCAAGGCCTTCTACGGCCTTGCGAAGTGATCCCGGGATGCCATCTTCTCACGCGCAATCCATTTCTTTCATATCTGTGTTTGCTGTTTTGTCCGGTAAGCAGCTTTAGAAAAAAAAAAGTTGAACTGAGTCATCCATCGTTTTCTTCGTTCTCACGGAACTGTTAAAACATCAATATTGTTCTGCAGTTATGGAATGGCTTGGAACCAGTAAAGTCTCTCTGTTACTTAGTGGTCTCATCCTCGTAATGGGTTCATACTTTGTAAGTGTGTCAGTTCAGCAACTAATCGATATTCATGCTTTAGAGTCATTTAATTTCTTTGATCAAAATGCTTTGTGAATTATTACAATGTTGAAACCACACTAAAAATTAGTTATGTGTGCAGATATGGTTAAGGGTTTCTCAGAAACTTCACACAAGCAGTCAAGTAGTGGTTGGTGGGATCGTGGGTTCTGTTTTCTGCATCTTGTGGTACAAAGCGTGGAACTCGCTTCTCCTTGGAGTCTTCGAGTCATCTATAGTGTTCAAAATATCTGTGTTTGTCGTTGCAGCTGCTTTGGCGCTAGTTTTTGTAGCCTACGTTGTACTTAAACTGGTTAAGAGACTATAGATGAGCAAAACCTGTAATTACCATTGCTTTACAAATTTTCGTATTCGCATTCCCATGCTGTCTTTTCCTTGTATAGTTATCGATGTCAACACCATATGTTATTTTTTGTATAATTTATAAATCTTAATTTTAATTATGTGTTCTGATTACTAATGGATTTGGATTTCAAAAATATATATCTGCTAAAAATACTTTTTTTTTTCGTCTAATCTCATTCATTTATATCAAATCGAAACATACAAAATCATTACAGAAAATACAAAAGCAAATTATTACATAAGCTTATAAAATACAAAACTAAAATATTTCACAAAAACTTTTAAAAGTTGTTGTCACTTTTCCGACCAATATTTTACTTTGGGTTAGCGATGCAATAGCGTCTTCTCTCTTTCTCCACCAATCAACTCTCAAATCTCTACCTTCGTCCTTCCTACTAATCTATAAGGTCGGAGATTTCAATCCGACCGCGGAGCAATAGTTCAATCATCTCCCTCGTGGGTTTTTCCTCTCTCTGTCTCCGTCGCTAGATCTATGACCGTTGTAATAAAACGATTTGCTAGTATTGACGGAAGCGAACAAGTTGGGTCGGTCGAGCAAGAATCTCATATCAATGGCTCTATGGAGCTCCGGAGCGAGGTCGGCGGTGGTGGGATCGAAGCAATCGTTAATCGTTTGGTTAGTAAATGGAATCTCATTGATGCACGCAATGTGTTCGATGAAATGTCTCTTTAAAAGTATTATCATCCCTTTTGTGTTGTGTATGTTTTTGTACTCAGCTGTTTCAAATGAATGACAGAGCAAGTGGGTTGTGTCTGCTTTATTTGCTTCCATCATTCTTCTGCGACATGATGGTACAGCCTTGTGGGCAATCATTGGATCTGTTTCGAATTCGGCTCTCTCCGTACTTCTTAAACGTATACTTAACCAAGCCAGGCCTGCTACAACCTCGCGAACTGATCCTGGGATGCCATCTTCTCACGCCCAATCCATTTCTTTCATTTCTGTGTTTGCTGTTTTGTCCGGTAAAGCAGCTTAAAACAATAAAAACATTAACTTGTCATTCACACTATCATGGAACTGTTTAAGACAACTGACTCAATATTTATTCTGCAGTTATGGAATGGCTTGGAACCAATAAAGTCTCTCTGTTCCTTAGCGGCATCATACTCGCGTTGGGATCATATTTTGTAAGTGTTTTAATTTAACTAATTGCATTGATCTCCCTCCCTCTGCTAGTGCTTTGCACTATTACAATGTTGAAATCATCCGCTTCTTTTTTGCAGATACGGTTAAGGGTTTCTCAGAAACTTCACACAAGCAGTCAAGTGGTGGTTGGTGGGATCGTGGGTTCTGTTTTCTGCATCTTCTGGTACAAAACGTGGAACTCGCTTCTCCTTGAAGCCTTTGAGTCATCTCTATTAATCCAAATATCTGCGTTTCTGGTTGCATCTTCATTTGCGCTAGCTTTTGCAGCATACGTTGTACTTAACTGGTTCAGAGACGATAGATAAGCAAAACCTCTAATTACCAATTGCTTATAATATCCCTCAAAGAATTTTTTTTCTCCAAATTTCCATATTCGCATTCTATATCTAGTTCCCCAAACATAAGCTGATAAGCCCGTTTGTAAATGTAGGCAACGAATAGTGACAAAAATAAATAATATAGCAAGCCAAGCACATTGGTTAATCAGCTTATGTTTGGGGAACATTTTCTTTGACAGTTAACAAGTAACAACCCAAACCGAACCAAATATTAGTTAATGTGTATGCGACCCGCAAAAAAAGAAACATGTGTTTGTAGCTACTTGGAGCTATACATCCTCTTGAAAGGTTAAAACAATAACCAAACATGTGTATATTTCTATTCACAAGGCGTGCTAAACGTCCTGGATCTTATTTCTCTTGCTCATATCAAACAGCCATTATGGAGACAAGAGGCTTACTTAATCATCCTTGAGAGTTTGTGATGCTTCGGATGAAGGTCTGGACGCAGGAATGTAAGACCATGCCAATGCCGCGCTTCCTAGAGTAATGGTTGCTGCAATTGATCCCCATATCCATTTCTGCCTCTTCTTTCTCTTCTGTCTCTCTCGTCGTGCCACCTCTGTTATCAACAAGGTTGGAGATAAGATACATAAAACCAAAAAAAGACAGAAATAACAAAAGAATAATAATCTGATTATCTTTTACCTATGGCCTCTTGGTTTCGTTGGGACATTTCTCGGTTCACGGCTTCGTAGTAGTGTACACGGTCAGACAAACGTGTGATCTCAAAGTTTTTAGTTTCGAGCATAGCTTCCATCTCCATCTCTACTTCCGCCTTGGCCATACCTCTGCCTAGAGAGTCAGAGACAAACCTAGCAACCTCGAGTTGGCAGCGTAACTCTTCTGACAGGTTCATGTTTTTGGTGGATGTGGTAGGATCGATAGGAACGAACAGACCAACCTGGGCCAACTGCTCACGGAGTCTCTGCCAATGTATTTGCATCTGCTCCAGAGCCTCCTCTGTTTGTTTTCTCTTCTCGATTTCCATTAGTAAACTCAACCTTATCTCCCTTAGTTCAGTTTCAACGTTGTTAACAGAACTCTGAATCCCACTGTCGGTTGATAGTTCTGGACCACCAAGAAATGAGAGCTCTAAGGTTAGTGTTATATTACAAAACACTCCTCAATCATACCTTCGAGCTAGCCTTAATACTATAAAGATACTTTGCAAACACATGGGAAAGCAAACATGCCTTCATGTTAATCCTTCATGACTTTAAATACATCCAGAAACACAACTAATTCCCAAGTAAAAGGGCTCATACTGCACTTTAAGAAAACAATACCCATATATCTCAAAACGATCAAGAGAAAAAGATAAGGAACTCTAGCATGTGATTGATCATACTACCCTGGAACGATAAGATCATAAGCATTAACAGCCATCTCATACTAACTAAGAAAGTGAGATATAGAAACGTACCATCCCAAGCATCATAAAACTCTCCAACAGGTGTAGCAAGTCTGTGTGAACCTTCCTCTCCTGCATCTATGTTGCTGGTGAAGCTTGCTGACTCACCAGGGTCATAAAAATCCTCAGACTCACTCTCCTTGTCTGCTTTAGCAGTAACAGGCTCCGGCACACTGTTCTCCCATTCCAAATCATTGGCAGCAGTATCCAACTCCGACTTCCCATTACCAACTTTCCCATCAAGTGGACCATCGAAACTAAAGTTTCCAACTTGACGACCATAATCCTCTTCAGCAGACTCGCTAATAGGAAACGAGAAGGAGGTAGACTTCCTCCTAGGAGAAGCCTTAACATCTGCACCAGCAACAACAACACCACCTTCATCTCCCAAATCCGACTTCTGCTGGGAAGAAGCAACGTTAGCCTCAGAGGAGCTTTTCAAAAGCCGCGGCCCGCGCGATTTGTGGTTGATGATATAAGGCGAAGGAGGGAAAGAAGAAGGCGAGTTAGGGAGGGGAATAGCATCAGGAGTTGCGTAGAGAGCAGGTGACATCTGAGGACGAGTGAACAACGTCCTCTCGTTATCATTATTACCTTTCTCCAGCTTATTAGATAATGGCGGCTTTGAATAATAAGAGGTCGTTCTAGTAGTCTCGACTGATGTGGATGCCCCTGGCTCTAACATTCTATCCAAAGCTATCGCAGAAAAAGTAGGCATGGCTCTGCACTATACCACATTCAAATTAGGTCAATTCATCGAATCCACACCACAAGCTAAACCTAAACCTAAACCTAACCAAACCTAATATCGAGGAGGAAGTTGACGAAATCAACCACAAAAGGTCAAATCGAAGAAGTCAATCGAATATCTCAACGCAAAGCAAGAACAATAACCGGAAATTCGAACAAGAAGATAAACCGGAAAACGATAACCGGAAAAGAGCGGTTTACCTCCGGCGCGAAGGAGATCTCTCCACGGAAGAAGCTGATAGGGGAAGGTTAGATCCTGACGGAACGGCGAAGATTCGTCGTAGAGGAGGTGAGATACGGCATCGTTTTATTATAGATGCAGAAGAGGAAGAGGAGGAGGAGGGAAGGAGAAAACCTCTTCTCCAAGGCTTTTTTAATTAATCGCTACACCTCCGCTTTGTCTCTCCGCAAATATTTGATTTTTGAAAAACGTTTTCTTTTCTCTCTTTGCTTTCCTTCCTTCCTTCCTCTATTCTTGGCGACCCATTTCCGAAACTAAATTCGTTAATTTATCGTAATTTTTGTTTTTAGTTTAATCCTCTCTCTACGCTGCTTGGTCGTCGAACATTTTAGATAAACGTGTCTTTTTTGGAGAGGCTGAGAAAAGACGGGTTTAGCCTCTGGCGGTATGACTAGACGAGCAGGGTCGGCGCGATAAAGGAGGGGTAGTTTGTGTAAATAAATCAACGGTAGGGTTTCGGAGAGTAGTTCAAAACGGTGTCGTGCAAGGGATCTTCGTTTTGAGTTGTGTTGTGGGTCATATGTATATGAACAGGTCCTATCTCGAATATTCAGTTACGTCATAAAAACCATTACGTGGCAACATTAGGTTCCTAAAAACTAAAAAGCAAATTTTGGTTGGTTTAACTTTTTTTAACCCATGGCCCAATTTGTCTGTTCACGAATCTGTAAAGCCCATTTTTGAAAACGATTTTTTTAATGTTGTTTTTTGTCTTCCTCTAAGCTGGAATTTTGATATTTTTTAGAGCCAATTCCTAAACGTGACCCATGTGAACACGCTTACAAAGAGTATTCAAATTTGGTTACAAAATATTTGTTTTTAAAATCTGGTCTTCTAGACTGACTACCTTACTCATTATTATAATATTTTTATTCAAAGTTTATTATTTGGTGAGGAGAAAGAATCAAACACATTTCCCGTTGAAAATTTGAAACTTTCGTCTCGTCCTTTAATTTTATTTTGAATTTTTAAAATAAAAGCTAAAGGTATGGAAATCAAGAATATTGAACCTGATTCAAAGTAAGCAACTCTGGACCTCCTATATCAGCAATAACGAATTGATTCGATTCTCGATAACATATTTTCGTTATAAACAGAAACTTCGAAACCAAGTTATTTTATTTAATCATATATAACATAAGCTCTTGGATCTTGAATTTATCTTATTCTTGAGAACTCAATGAAAGTGTACTAAACACTCAACTTTAAAAAACATCAATTCATAAAACATGACACGTTCATACTTTTGATCCATCTTTTGAATCGAATCAAGAGTTTTTTTCATAGATAATATATTGAAAAACAGCAATATACAAGTCTTTATTCCCCTCCACGACTCTATCTGTAATGAATCACAGGTGCGTTAGAATTTGGATCCCATACACCTCCTTCCTTCAGATACTCCATATACCTTGCAAACTCCGGTTTCGCCGTTGGCAAACTCTTCTTGGTCGTCTTCTTCTTATTCTTCTGAAAACGAACGTCGAAGAAACTCAGCAAAGGATGAACAGAGCCACCGATTGGTTTTGCCGCCGTCGTCGGTGCCTTCTTTACCTCTTGAATAGGGTTTCTTGAATTACCATAAACACTAGCCGGAACGCTCGTGACCCTCTTCAGTCTCGGCTCTTCTTCCCCGAGCTTTTCGTAGCCGCCATGGATCTTCCTAGTGCTCATGGCTCTAAACATGGTGGTATGGTGGAAAAAAGTTTAGTTTTTCTTTTTCTGGTTAGGTGTGTTCTTGAATCTTTCTCTTGATGGTGGTGTTTATTTAAGTAAGTAGGGCAAGTTTGCTTTGTGATATGAAAAGGAAAACAGTAGAGATCTGTTGACTTTTATATTGTGTAGATCTCCAACTAACAAAATTAAATATGTGTGCAATTTAATAAAAACCATGTGTTAATGTTACACCCACATGAGGTATACATTTTGTCCTATTTAATCGCCGGTCAGTTGTGTTTTATGCTGACTATTACGTCTACATCTTTTAGACAATTCAAAATGGACAATATAATATACGGCTTTAGTAATTAGACTAACTTGTCGTGTGCAAAACTAACGTTCTTTGTCTCATCCAACTCCAACAATTTATTATTCTTAGAACGACGATAAATTAAAACGTTGCAACTTTTGTCGAATACTTAAAAGATCAAAGGAAACCTCTCAGAACATTTGCAAAGAAATATCTGAAGCACTTGTTTCCAAATCCACTACACTTTTTGAAGTTAGACTTGGTCTTATATATAAACATCTCAGCTAGGATTGGGAGATGGAAACCCTGTTCAACTCAAAACGAATGGAACAGGAGTGGAGAGAAAAAAGAAGGAGATACAAATGCCAAAACAAATAAATCCACCGACCAAGTTATGACAGTAAAAAATAGATATTGTTTTGTCAATGTTTGCCTATGTTAATTTCCCTTTTAGATTTTTATTGGAAATGCGGATAAGAAGAGGATGAGCAGGCTATGTTTAAATCACTTTTCGATTGCCTATCAAATAAGGATTAGCACTGATAACATTTGTCATATATAGTCGCCGCGTCTCACATGACATAACACAAAAGCTAGACATCACGGAGAAAGAAGTAATAATTATACATAAAACACTAGGAAGCCTAGGTAATGAAATTGTTGTTGTAACTCAGGTTAACAAATATTTTGTTATAGAGAAGCAAACCATTTTTGATAGACGCAAGTTTTTGTTGCTGTTCGTCTTAGCCAAGAAGCGTTGCTTTCCTCTGCCTTTTATTGTCAATAATTACATTTTTTTGTTTGTTTTTCATTAGTATCAACAATACATCAAGTTTCTTAATTATTTTTACACCCAACAAAGAGTAACCACAAAAGGAAAGACAACTATAAACCTTGAGCAAACACCAAATTTACAGTATGCTATAATTGTATCGCTAATCACTTACCAGGAACCAGATATAAAACCACGCAAGCACGGACTAGTTCATGATTAAGACTCTTTTATAAAGAGTCAATTGGAAAAACGCTAGAAGGAGGGGTCGAACCTCCGACCTTGTGGTTAACAGCCACACGCTCTAACCAACTGAGCTATTCCAGCTGATTTACTCTATAATCTGTTTCTATTACTTTGTTTCTGTACTAGGTTTTATCCTTTTCATTTAAAGTTCATAAAGATTATTTGCAACCAAGAACTAGCTAAGAAAACAAAAACGCACATAACATAAGCAATCAAAACATAACAGACGCTTCTGTTGTCCAGATTTGCATCAACAATC
>KE154562.1:0-12207 GCA_000411075.1 Sisymbrium irio | reverse complement strand
TTTTTTTTTTTTTTTTAAGTACAAAAAGGATTTAAAATTTGACTAGAGCGGTACTTTTTATAGATAAACCATAAGTTAGACAGTCGCTTTCAATACCATCAGCATCGTCTCGCGATATACACTTCTATTTTTTTCGAAATATTTTCTTTTTAAAATTAGACATAATAAATAATTAAACCACATGGAAATTTTTTAAATTCTAACGTCAATTTCTTTTTTCCTTTTCATCTGGTAAAGTCATGGACAAGACTTGCCCTATCCGCCACATTTAGCCTCCACGAAAGAAACGGAACGCCGCCGTGACCACCGTCAGAGTCACAGTTGTTAGCTCCAGCGCTGCCGTAATCATCCATGAACCTGATCTCGTTTGCCGGATAATTGCAGGGGACCCTCTGCGTCGTGTGATGAGCCCACGAAGTACCATTATTGTTGTTACCACTGGCAATATTGTAATTGTTGTAGCCGGCGTTGTGATGACCGTACTGATCAACTGCTACCGGTGAAGCTCCGACAACGGCGTTACCTGAAGCCGCCGTGGTTCTTCTCTCTTCTTTCTTGAAACGAATGCCGCATGCGTTGCATAGGGACTGTAAATTCCAAAACCATCCATATCATTTAACCATCAATGTCACTATATTTAATGTTGTTTTCAATTAATAAGCTATAGAGAATCGGAATAAAAATAAATAAAAGAGGGGATGAAATGTCCTCATTTGAAAACCTTTGTTTTGGTAGGTTCTGTAAATAAGAGGTCGCATTTGAAAACTTCCAAAAATTATTAACTTAATCAATAGAAATTAGTCACCTTGTTTTAACCATCAAAAGCACTATGTATTGCTATGTTCAGCAATTCGTTTGACAGTAAAAAAAATCGGTTGAAGGGAAAGAAAAAAGGATAAACACCTATTTTAAAAAAGGGTTGAACTGACTTTCTTTTTTTGCAATCATAGTTTTTATATGTTGATTATCCACAAGAAGTCGCATTTTTATAATGATTAGATAGAACTTAGTTACCTTAGGGCCTCTAGGACCATTTCTCCATAGTGGAGTTGAAGTAGTGTCACAGTTGGCACAGCGTCTGGCAAGGAGAGAGTCGCCACTACCGTTACCGCCAGAGCAACCGCGTGTTTGCTTGATGTGATTAGCAGTGGAGAAAGAAGGGACGTTACTGCACGGCGTCGTTTTGGAGTTGTTGTTGTTTTTGGTTTGAAGCAAATCCCAGAAGTTGGAGATGCAAGAGGAAGCACCAGAGGGAGTAGAGCGTCTACGTTTCTCGTCCTCCTCGCAAAGACGTGTGGAAGGAGTTCCAAGAGAGAGAGTGCAGTCAACGACGGAGGAAGAGAAGTGCTCCTCGCCGTTCTGCTCGAAAACGCCGCCATTTTGCATGGAAAACACCATTGAGTAAGAGCCGGGGTTTGAGTTGGAGTTGGTGTTGTTGTAGCAGCAGCTTTGGCCATGGTGGTGGAACATTCCGCAAGAATGACAATACTGCCCCTGCGTTGAAGTATTGTACGGAGTCTGCATCATCTCTCTCTCTATCTCTCTCGCTCTCTCTCTCACTCTCTAACTTTGAAAACCGTAAGTGTAAATTAAGAGAAGTTAAAAGAAAATCTGTAGATATAGATTGAAGTTGCAGGTTTCCACGTTGGAGTGAAGTGAAGAATGGAGGTGATGGTCTCACACCTATATATAGAATCAGAAGTGTATATGCAGGTTTTTAGTGAAACGAATATTTAAAATCAATAGAATATGTGGGGACGCAGCTTTTCACGAAGTAATATTAATTTATAGTATCATTTACTCAAATGGGGTTCGCTTGTTTTTAAATGTTTTTTATTACAAAATACGATGATACCAGTACTATCGAGTTTCTACAGCGAAGTTAAAATAAATACTTTAATCCCTCGTATGTTTGCGCACAAAAAAAAAATCTCTCTTATATATTTTCTCTTTGTATAACACATGGTTGCGGGATATGTAATCTATGTGACTGTGTTGATAACTAATTGAATCAAAATATACCTATTTCCAAGTTAATTAGCTCGTGTGTTTTTTCTATATTCTTAAAAAACAATGGCATTCCTTAAGGAGGTGATTAGCCTTTACAAAAAAGGATGACAAGATACAGAGATGAGTTGACGACACACTCAAAAATATCAATAGAAGACAAAACAAATGTACTTAGTGGTGTTCTAGTATATATGGTCAAATTAATGATTTACCCTGAAAATAAGAAATTAAGGTTCTAATTTTTTCACATCAATTGTAATCATGATTTGCTATTGCTACGACGTCAGTAACGCTAGTACCCGACTCTATTTCACAGCCTACGAGAATTGGTGTACAATTCAGTTCGATATTCTCAAGTTGTCAACAAAAAAAATTACAGGGAAAGATATACTGTAAATTTGTAAGAAACAAAAATTACAACTATGTAGAGAAACACATCTTGGGAAACTATAATCTAAACATAAAATGATTTGCATGTCTATACGAGGAACTTGTTGTCGAAATAAATCTTAGATTGCTAGCTGATTACGTTTTTCATTTGCCTGCTGCAATAATGTAGATGACATCCCTATGATTTGATTTTGTTGGAGTAGTGTGAACGTTGATGGATGCGAGCTTTGGATGTAGATGGTAAACTTAATATGAACACATTTGGTAACATATATACTAAAGTGAAATCATTAATTTACGTGCTTCCAAAACCTTTAGATTGAACTTTGGTTTGAGTAGATAGGGTAGATCTTAATGTAATGAGATGGTGGGGTCGGATGAAAAACATGCAAGTTTTGGACAATCATACTTACAAACTCTTGTTAATTCGTTATTGCTTTTAAAGTAATTATTATGTCACTCACACACGAATGCTTGCTGGATCTACATAGTGTAAGAAGGATTTGAAAATCATCGGTGTTTGAGGAGTAAAACTAAACCATGCAAAAAAAAACTCGAAGAAGAAGAAGAAAAAGAAGAAGGAGAGAGTGATGTGATGTTGATGGTCATCGAAGAAGGGTGGTCAAAATTTAGCCCACGTGACATGGGGGGAGAGAGGAGAGGAAGAAGAGTACAGTCATCACTGCAAAAAATCTCCGATCACGAGGCTCAAGTTTTGATTTTTATTTGTTCTCTTCCAATATAATGCTATAAACCTCTGTCTCTTTCCGTATCTCTGCCCTAAAACCCTGAATCTCACGCGCACCTGCCCACTCGCGCGTGGCCTCGTCCTTTTACTTCCACATCGCAATCACACGTTCGATATCTGCTCAGCCTCATGTGGTTAATGATGATCCATGATGATGTAAGTAAAATGACTGAGATTTGGTTATTAGATTTCTTCAAAACTTGTAGCTATAGCTGGCTAAAGTCTACTCTACTCTTGTCGTCAACGAATACTAGTCTTCGTCCCCTCTTTAATGGATTTGTATGTTTATGCTATAATTAACTAAAACCCCCGTTTCTTCAATACATGGACTTTCGATTGTTACATTTGTAGATAGATGGTAGGAGAAGAGCTTCAGTTCGATATGCAGCGGACGGTGATGGAATGATGATGGATCTATCATTTTATTTTCTTGGCATATAATAACATCCTTTTAAAAGAAAATACAGTTATGTATGTTTACATTTCATATACTTAATTTTTAGTCTTGGGAGATATATCATAATGGAAGTTTTTACCTGATAAAGAAAACCAGTCAAACAAAAAAAATGAAATAAACTAAAACTTTAGAAAGAAATAATAATAAAAATTCAATATTTACGAATGCTATAGATGTTTTGTGGGTGCTGTTAGTTGATAGCTTTTGATAAATTTAGAAATGAATCTATTATTGAATTACTTATTTTAAAAAATCCTAAATCAAAATAATCCACTATTCGTTAATAATTTCTAAATACTGGTTGAATTCTACTGTTAAAAATATAAACACATATATTTGAGGTAAAAGCAACAGATTTTTAAGTACTAACTAAAATTATTTGTTAGATTTTTAAAATCATGAAATTTTACAAAACCTGTAAATTTAGTATAACAATTTAAATTAACTAAAATAAACAATATATATATATATATATATTTGACCACGTAAGGATGGTATATAAAATACCAAATCAAAACCAATAAAATCAGAAATTTTCATATGTAATGATGTGAATTTGTAGAAAGAATTTGGGGCAACTGAGTTCATTGTCCTAAAATATGATCGTGTGAAATGTAACATAAATAATCAGAAAGATATATAACTTAGGTGGATTATTGATACAGTGAATGAAATATTATAAGTAATTTTAGATACATTGAGACTTAGAATCACTATATATATATATATCGGTATAGTATTCGAACTGATACCATGCTAGATAAGACAATGTTTAACTTGCATTCTAAAGACTAGTACAATGTTTAACTTGCATTCCAAGGCCTAATTAAGCAAATACAACCCATCGGTAACAAATTACAAATTTGACTTAGTCTAAAGGTAAATTATTTTGCTGAAACTAATTTTTTATAGGGTAAAACCTAGTCTTGATTACACACGCATTAAATTAATGTAAGTGAGAATTAAGCTAGAGAGAATAGGATATGATAATTTTTCTTACGGTATTAATCGTATGTATTTCTAATTCGTTCTTATTTGAAACAATGATTTGTTTATTGTCTATATAAAAAGTTTTAAACTCCTAATATTTTATCTCAACATTTTGATAAAATTTAGTTATGAAATACATTTTACTCATTTTAAACGACTGATAGTATGAAAACTTTGTTTGAAATATCAAATGAGACGCCAAAATTTGCTATAAGAGATTCTCAAAAAGCACTGCATACAACATCTTCAGATAATCTTTGTGAAATATAAACGCTAGACGAAAAATCATCAATAGTCTCAAGAAGGGAGAACCAGTCATGGTCATAGTATGGTTAATTGAGCAACGTATCGAAACCCTATGAGAATCCAATTCCCTGTGGGGTTTTTGATAAAGAGAATACGAACTTAGAATCATAATGACATGAGAATATCCAGGAAGATTTGGATGAATTTTTAGAGTAACAAGAAAAATATTGCATGAAAAGAAAAGCTAATAGATTAGATTGTGAAGAACCCAAAAGATAAAGGGAAGATCCCCCTCTATACAAGTGAAGTACCTTCCTACAATCATCAAAGCAGCAACCCAATTAGCCTATGCATATACTTGTAACTATATATCTCTTTTTACATTTTATAGCTTTTTCTCATTTTTCATGTTATCTTAGCTTAGCAAGAGAGAGATTCGGCTCTTCGATCTTGATGGGTCAAAGAAGGACTCTCTAAAAAGGAAAGGTCAAAGAACTAATAATACTCCCCATAAATTTGATCTTGAACTAGTGAAAAGAAACAAAGAAAAAGCTATTGGACCCACCTCTTAAATCATTATACCTAATAGTAATACCACATGATAACTTATTTTTGTTCTCTATATCCAAATTATAATGATATGGTACGAAGTAATGCTTGCATATGTTTCGATGGACGATTAAAATTTTACTTTTGAAGCTCGTGGATATGAAAGAGTATACATATAGCCGTTAAACAAATCCAAAAATGAACATTTGAAAAAATATCAGTTTTAAGGATTCTAAAATTTATAAGCTATATACAGATTGAAATGCCGAAATCTTATAGCTAAACAAATGACACATACTATATCTGTTTGACTACAAAAAAATTCTGACCCTTTAAGGAGGCTATGATTCGAGTTCTCGCATTTATCGCACACAGTTTTAAATATTATAAGTAATTATGGATAGATAGTTTAAATGGAAATATACCAGACAAAGAGCACCATAGTTAATTTGAATTTTGATCTGCAGTAGCTAATTAACAAAAAAAATGGAGTACTAAGCTACTGTAAATTGTTGTTTCGCAAGTTACTTATCAGTTCCTAACAATTAAGAAAAACATTTGAAAATAAATTTAAAAATAAAAAGGTGGAAATCAGATCGTCTTGAGATTGCCGAAACTTAGTTCGACTAATGGGGCGACCACCACTTTCCAAAAGATGCTCTGTCGAACGTTTATATTTATACAATTTTATAACTCTAATTATTGTACGTAATCTATATTTATAGTAATTTTGCTAAACTCGAAACGTAAACCATGATAAACCCGAGACACAAAGCGTTACGTCTCGCCACTAACTGCAAAGCTATATATCATCACGCGACCCAACTACCCCGTGACCACTACGCTCCCGTCCGACCAGAAGTTTTCGAACACACGGGCTTTAATGGCGCGTTATATATATATATATATATTGATATACTGATATGAATAAACCAAGCGTTTCGTTAATGCCCACAAATAAACTACTTATAATTAAAATTTAAGGCACGAGTTCGGCTTTCCGTAATTATACTTGGGGATTTGCTTGATATGGAAATTTCATTTATTTATATTAGTAGTATTATTTTTTCCCACTTACACGGTAATACTCCCAATAAATTTTCATTTCATTAGATATCTAACTTAGAAAATCGTAACTTGTGCAAACTCTTAAAATGTCATTTTTTATGAGTACATCAGGATGTTTTAAAAAGAAAGAAGCTAACCTTATTCAGATTTAATTTAAAATTTAGGTGAAAATGAATTTAAAATTTAGGTTTTAATATACACTTATTCAGAAGTTTGCTAGTGTGGACAATAGTTTTAGATAGTAGATAGAAAAACCAAACGATATTACGCAAAACAAAAGAAAGACAAAGCAAGAGACCGGCTCGTAGTCCGGTGCGAGAGCAATAAAACTACACGGTGTTTCGTGATGATGCAAATGCAAATGATGATGATGTTGGCTTCGGTGGATTCGGCGGGACCCACAACGTTCCCAAAAAGTTTCACGAGTTCCAAGAAACATAAAGCGAGAGAGAGAGATCGTGTTTTTGGTGACGACGAGTCGATTACTTGAATTAATCCGTTTGTCGTTAATCAGGGTGCCACGTGGACACAAGCCGCGAGATTTAGTTCTCCGCATGCATGCATGCATATAAAGCAATCAAATGATAAGTTAATAAACAACTAATTTTAAATTAATGTCTAGTTTATTTAATCTAGTATGTGTTGGTTTTAGGAGTCGTCTTGGTCACATTAATTAAAAAACGGGACATTCCTCAAAAGTTACAAAACACGACTGGAATGTTTCTTCTCTCTGCCCTTTTGATGGATTCTGCTTTCTCTTTTATTTTTGTTTGAAAATTCTGTTTGTATGGTATGCGTTCTTAAAAGATCAAAAATGATTATTGGGGGTAACTAAGAAACTAAGAATGCTTTATACTTTTATAATATACACGTTAAAAATAATGTGTAAATATTGTTGTCTATATAGGCAGTTGGTCTATAGATCAATATCTGGTCTATAGTATTTGTATACAGTATATCTACTTACATGAATTGAGTTTTAAAGGTTTTAATTCTTATATATACTCTAGACTGAATTAGTTACTATTGCAAAATTAATGTATTTTAAAAGTGGGAGTTATTATATCTTTTCTATATTATTTAAGAATCATTTTTAAAAATTAATAGTATTACCTTTAGATGTTATTAGCAAATATGCTATGATGGTGTGTCATTACCATATATTTTCTTAGATTTGTTTTTCTTAAAAGGTTTGAGTTACTAAAATATTTACAAAACATGTTATTATAATTTGATAAAAAAGTCTAAACAATCTCTCCTACTCTTTCTTTATATCAAAACTACAAATTTTTAAATGATAAATATACAGACTTGATTTCTAATTATATCATATTATTTTTTAAAATCATTTCAATTTATCCATCATCTTTCTTTAATTTATTTTTGTTAGATAAATTAAATAATTACATTAAAAATATAATAAAAATATAGATTTGTTTATCTATATATGCTATAATTTGAATTTGAAAAACAAACATAAATGATTAAACTGTTAAAAATTTCACATCAATTTTTTTCTTTTCTAAAAATAGTTCAATTTTTTTATAAAAGTGAACCAAATGATCACTATCCATATGAGTAGGAAATTAAATATATAATATCAATTAATTTATTTATGTATTTTATTATGTAAAATTATTTTTTATGTTGTTTATTCATTAAATATATCTATTTTTAATGATAACTTACTTTAAATTCAGACATATATTAAAATTTGGTATAGTATTATATATAATCATATCATCATTAACTATTGAAAAATCATTATTAAGTTGTATTAAAATTAGATAAATTCACATATTTAGAAAATTGTAATAAAATATCAATAAAACATTTTTTCTTTTTCTCCAATTTTATTTAAATTTTCTGTTACGGCGTTTTAAATATTTATTTACTTAATTTAGAAATATATTGAAATAATATTATCTATTACATAATTATGTTTTAGATATTACAAAATCTTTTAAAAAAAATTACCACTAAATTTTTTTTTTACTCTTTATGAATAAGTCTTAATCGATCTTAGCATTCGGTATACTTCAATTTCGAGTAATTTGATTAAACCTCTGTTATGAGCACTTCTGTTCAGACGTTAGTTGGAAAGTTTAGAAGTCTATATTCATACAATATAAA
The DNA here is from genome assembly GCA_000411075.1 of Sisymbrium irio. Taxonomy (NCBI): domain Eukaryota; kingdom Viridiplantae; phylum Streptophyta; class Magnoliopsida; order Brassicales; family Brassicaceae; genus Sisymbrium; species Sisymbrium irio. Next base: position 3,616 of record KE154562.1, on the reverse strand, counting down.
ACGTGTCCCTCGATTTGCTGGTTTTTCTTCTTCTCCATATACCCCCGTGAATCTTTTCGTTAAACGGTTAAACTATACAAAAGTATAGATATAACACTACAAATACCAGCTGTCATATGTTATGACTAGACCATAATTTTCTTTTGTCTACGGCTCCTGTAACTTCATGTTGTCCCCTCGAAAGCGTCTCTTCAAATTTCCTAAGGATTCATGTTAGGAACTCCACGGAATATTCTTTTTTTATAAACAATCAGCTGTATTTTTTTTTGTCAAAAATCAGCTGTATTTACTGACTGGAATATAGGTCTAGTCTATACATTTATATTTTAAAGTTCAAAAAATAACAGAATATCTTATACACATTTATAAGTTCTGATAAAATGTTAGTGTATTCAAAAATTTTAAGGGATCATGGATGGATCATGGATGAATCAATCATATATGAACAAATAAGATAAAAGAGGCAAGAGGCAAAAACAGAAAGAGAGAAAACAAATGTGGGAGTGGTCCAATGTAAGTGAAAAGGGCGAAAGTGGAAAAAGAAAATTGTTGGACCAACTAGAGGAATGCCCCAAGATTGGGAGAGGTATCAATCATGATACAGAACATAAGATATGTATATATAATTATGATCAAAGGTAGTCACTTTGGTCCATGGGACATCTTTGCTAGCTTGACCAATTCTTCTAGGGCACAAACGTTTGTTGGATTTGTTGTATCATCTTTACCCAACAAGTTTCTCCTTTTTTTAAATATACTATATTTTCGCTCTTAACGTTTCCCAATTAAATCACCCCACTTTGAATCTTCCACTTATATTCTTTTGTCTTCAACACAACACAAAATTTTTCAACTTTTTTCTTGTTCTTGTAGCCCAATAGCTTTAGAGCGTAAAGAGGGAGACATTAGAGCATAAAGAGGGAGACAATCCATCTAAATTCGGATAATCGTCGAAATACATTAAAAAAAGAAATCTTGAAACTACTTTAGAGATCCAAAATGCCCTCCCAAAGCAAATTTTCACTATTACCATTTTATTTTAGACGCTTGGATCACTATAGGGAAACAACAGTAGTTTGGGATTAGGTAAAAACATTACTAGTATTTATTTGCATATCCAAAATATAATATTAATAGACAAGATACAAACAAATACAAAAATCTAACGGGTCTTAAAAGGTCAAAAGCCTGTCACTGGAAAATGCAGGGATGGATCATAAGAATTTCAAAAGGCAGAATGATATATTGATATGAATTGGCACTTCAAACATTTTTCGAATCTTCAGAGTCTTCCCTTCTCCCCCCATCGAATTCCGTTTTGACTCTTTTAACAATGCACGCCGTTCGGCGTAGTCGTACTCCCTATACATTACCTTATAGCCCCCTATTCTATCTATTCTACTTTTCCTACCAAATGGACACCACAACACTCAAACGTTTCTAGCCGTTTTTTTTTGTAACAATTAATCATAAACAGCATGAAGTTCAATTCCACAATTACGATTCTCAGGCCCACGTTTGAGTCCATTCAAGCAAACAATAAACGCTCAAAGGACAAGAGACAAAACACAATTTCACATAAACAAAACACTAAAAAAGATTATTGGATAACAAAATGTGATTAAACTAATCTCGAGACATGAAAAAAAAACCTCTTCACATATTTTCGAATCTGACATGTTATCTATCGGCCTCGCCATCCGGAAACAGATTTCGGGACAAGTGAAATCGAGTTTGAGGCAGCTTCCAATCTGTAATATGCACGAAAGTGAATTTTGTTCATCCCCACAGCACAAACGAAAATAACAGTAGAGACAAAGACAGAGAGGGAAGAGAGAACAACTTTGATATTTCTTCAACAGCTTTCATGACTTCCGCGGAACTAGTTTCCAGTACCTGTCCTCCAAAGATAATCTCATCTAACACTGTGTGCATCTGCAGCATTGTGCAACGAAAATAAGGCTATGTCACAAATCGCTACTACTAACACGTTTGTGTTTCATGTAGTTCTCCAGAAAAAAAAAAGTGTCCGAAGACTCCACACTATTCGGCGTAATACCAGTACCTTGCTGTAGTTGAACACAATGTCGAGTTCACAGACATTGCTGAAGCATTTGTCGAGTGTTTCAACAATAACTACAAATGCAACAATCAAACTGAAGTCATCGTACTATAAAAGATACAATTATTCACAATCTTTAAAAAATCAATGAGCAGGAGAGGCAACAATTCATATTTTTAACATCAGTTCGTAACAAAAAGTAAGAGTCGTTACTTTAGGACTTAAAAGGCAGTATATCCTCTGTATATAGTAAATACTAAATAGAAAGAACTACACCGAGATTTGATTAAAGCGAGTTTCAACTCTCGGCCCGACGTAATATCAATCCAAAGTACACAACCACTCCAATCTATATTAGCATATCCTGTACATACCAACTAAGCTAGTACACCTATATGTAGCTCATTCATGGTAACAAGTTAAGACATCACAATCCTACAACACAAAACCCTGATTTCTTATTGTCTCGGTTTTTTCATCTTCTTGTATATCTTACTTCCTCAAAATTAATTGCAATCTCAGTACTCTCTTCACATAAGTAGTAACTGAATACATCAACTTATCCAAAACTAAACATGTGAAGACCTTATATTTGAAAATTTCCATTAACAATACGATTTCCCAAAAGATGTTAAAAGCAAGCTTACAGCTATGTTGTTGTTTGATTACAAAGCACACAGATGAAAAGTTCACACTGAGTGGGTTTTTACACAAAGAAAACTGTAATGTAATGTAAAAGGTTATGAAAGATACTTAATATTCTAAACTGGAATTTTACGAATAATAGTAATTGACACATGAGAGAAAACGCAAAACGAACCTTGGATGAGATCAAGCATGGCAAGCTCATTTTCTGAACCATCAAAAACAAGCACAAAATAGAGAGTAGCATAGTGTTTGTATACAAGCCGCGAATCCTGCAAACCGATTCAATACACAATAAGTCGCCTACACAAAGTTCAGCCAAGGGACTGAAATTAGATAGCGTTAGACATTACCGGGCCAAACAAAGAATCAATCTCCAGAAAATTGCTAACGTTCTCAGGTCTACTGCACAACACTGTTAACACAATATCAGAATCGCATCCTCTAACGATCCATAAACAAGACACGATCGACCAAGAGATCTTAGAAGTAAAGAGCGTAAAGAGAGAGAAAGGATAAACCTGAAAAAACGCCGCGAATGAGCTCTTGTTGCTTCTCTACAGGCTGAAAACCAAAAAATCCAAAGTTTGAGAATCGATCACAGTTAGATCGAAGAAACCAAAATTGCAACAAAAAAATAATATATATATGAAAAGCATCAGACCAAGTAATCGTAGAATTTGGCTAGGCGCGGCTTGCCTTGTGTGTTCATCATCATCACCGCTTTTATCATATTCACACCTCCGTTTTTCCCTGAAACTCTCCAAGATTCCGATCTCACATATTCAACTCCTTTAAACCCTCTGTCTTACTTAGAGGCTCTTTCCCGATTCATAACTAGCAATATTTGTGTATGTTATGAAATTTTTTTCCTAATATAGTTTTTATTCGTACTTTGTTGTTATATTC
>KE154560.1:33350-45234 GCA_000411075.1 Sisymbrium irio | reverse complement strand
AAAAATGGAATGAAGAAGTATATCTTATATGTTAAGAATAAACATTATAAAAATATGAAAATTATAACATTTATTGTAATTAATAAATATAAATTAAAGTGAATAATTATATACTGAAATAAAATATTTTTTCATGTAAAATTTATTTGATAAAAATAAAATACATATTTAATATCAGATTATCTAATTTATTAATTTAAATACATAATCAAAATTATATATAATAAATACTATATAGATTAATGAATGATATGTATTTTAATTAGAGTTCATAAGACATATTATAATTTGTATCAATATAAATGATATAAATATAGTGGTATAAAATGTAATTAATCTAATGATTGAAGACTTTTTTGTATGTAATCTGAGAATCATTCTCCTCTTGACACATAAGCAATGACATTTTGGTTAATCACACATGAATGTAAGGTTTTTTTTTCAAATGTCTTCTGAATTAATAATATATGGGATTGTAAGTGAATGAGTAAAAATACAACCGTAAAACAATCCTTAACAAAAACAAAACGTTTTAAAAACCTCAAACCCCGCTACATTATACACACTTTTAAGTAAAACTGTACCTTCAGTTCTTATAAACATTATAAATACATATGGCATAGTTCTAACATAGTAACATTACTACATAATATACTCATGGCGTTTCACAAAGCTTTAATTAAGGCGGAAAATGGTAAGATTAGATGAACTTCATCTAAGAAATGAAAAATATTATACAGCCTATACTCTCTTAACATTTCATAGGCTCATAGCGTGGCATCCTTCTGCTCACTACGTATAAATCCTCTTAAAAGTGTATTTTATATATAGTCAACTAGATTGTAAACTCAAAACAATGTCAAATGGTAACTCAAAAGAGATATAAAAATGTCATATTCAGCGAAAATGAGACATCAACTAATTTACTAGAACAATGTGTATCGCTCGTAACATCTCAGTCATGAATTCTCCCATCGTCATCAAATGTGTCTAATATGAGATCATGCATGATCATTTCATTACTCATGCATGGTTGTGCCTAGTCAATTTACTACATTTGCATTTTGCATACTTGTCTTATTAGAAAGAGTTGGTCAAATTACATTGTTAAAAGACTCATTTAATGAAAAGGGAGATTAGTATGTACGATGTGGTAAATAAATCAAAATTAATTAGCGCGTTACTCCGGGCAGAATAATATTTTCGTAAATTAAAAAAAAATGTAACGTATTAAAATGGCCTATACAGGTTTCGAACCTGTGACCTTCGCGTTATTAGCACGACGCTCTAACCAACTGAGCTAATAGGCCATTTGATAAAGCGGTACAATAACAGTATTTATCTTTATTTTCTTTTAGTCAAAAGAGAGTTGCTGAAAAAATGTCGGAAACTTGGCATGGTTGGTTGGTGACCGGTGTGATTTATATATATATCAATGTATGTCCTGTATTTTTATATCATATACTTTTGTGACTTGTTTCTCCCATAGAAAGGTTATCATCTTTATCAAGGTAAAACCCAGAATTTACGTTTGATCATATTTACACACATGTGAATGAAATGCGTAGATTTGTACAATTTGAAACGAATCGTTCTTACCTTTATACAGATAAAAAAATTCCGAAGCTTAAAGTCCATTTCTTGAATCTCTTGTTTGATCAAAGGCTTGTCAGAATTATAATTTTTTGGTGATTTAGGGAGAGTTTGGTGTTGCAGATGATTCAAATTTAGATTTTTTTTCTCTCTGAATTAGTCACAACCCAAAATTAAGTAGTTGGAACAGTTTTGGACCCCCAAGTGCCCTGTTGTCTGAAGCTGAAGGTCAAAGTTTCTGTCTTTGTTCTGATCAAGTGTCTGTCTTTCTTTTGATCATGTTTCTGAGTTTAATTAAATTTTGAATTCTCAAATTGGATTCAATCTTATAGGATTTTGTGACGAATCTTTAAAGGGACACAACAATATGTAGTTTGTATAGTTTTGAATACAAGTGCTCGTATTGTCTTAAATTAAAGATCAAGTTTCTGTCTTTGTTTTGGTCCTCTTGAGTGGATTCTCAAATTTGATTTCTGAGTTTGACTGAAGTTGGTTAGAAAAAAAAGAAAGAAAAACTCCCATGGCTGAGTCTGCGAGCAACAATGCTTCAAAGAAGCTAATCCAAATCGATGTGAGCTCGGATACAGTTTGTCCATGGTGCTTTGTGGGGAAGAAGAATCTTGACAAAGCCATTGATGCATCTAAAGATCAATACAACTTTGAGGTGAAACTCTCACTCTTTTTATTTTGTATTTATTATTGAGAATGATTAAGATGCTTACTGTATTCAATGTGTGAAAACTGTAGATTCGATGGCGTCCTTTTTTCCTTGATGCATCTGCACCCAAAGAAGGTGTGAATAAGAAAGAGTTTTATAGAAAAAAGTTTGGAAGCAGGGTTGAAGCAATGTTCACAAGAATGTCTGAGGTTTTTTTTTTTTTTTAACTTAACACTTCTTTATGAAAGCTTATGTTCTTGTTGAGAGAATCTTGAAGTAATCTTGTTTCACTACAGATCTTCAAAGGTATTGGTTTAGAGTATGACACATCCGGTCTCACGTAAGCACCAAAAGTTTTATTCTTTTAAACCAACAAGAGAGATTTCTTCTGTTTTGTTTTTTTTAATTCTTATCTAAATGTTTGGGTGATTTGAACAGAGGCAACACTCTTGATAGTCATAGACTTATACATTATACGGGGAAACAAGCACCGGATAAACAACATAGCCTTGTTGAAGAGTTGTGTCTCGGTTACTTCACGCAAGGAAAGTACATTGGGGACAGGTATATACACAGATCTTTTGCTCTTGTCTGTACTATGTGAAACTGTTAAGTGCTTGTGATGAGTCAGGTTAAGTATCCTTGTACGTTAAACTGGACATAAGAATTAGTAACCTGCGGCGCTTGCTGATGAATTCAGGGAGTTTTTGGTTGAGACGGCTAAAAAACTTGGCATAGAAGGAGCAGAAGAGTTCCTCTCAGATCCCAACAGCGGAGTCAAAGAGGTATGTTTATGCTCAATCATGTGATCATCATTGTTTCTTCTAGAGGATAGTATTAACTGATATGTGCTGATCGTTTTAATGTAATGAAAAGGTGGAAGAAGAGTTGGAGATGTATTCGCGGAATATCAGTGGAGTTCCACATTACACTGTAAGTTTCTGTGTTTTAGTAACAGACCATGGTGAAGCTTTATTTACAGTGAAACAGACCGCCATTCTTACTGTCTCCTCAGTCTCAAGTCTTGTGTCTCTACTTTCTATTGTTTGTTCAGATCAATGGGAAGGTGAAGCTGAGTGGTGCGCAACCGCCTGAGACATTTCAGAGTGCGTTTGAAGCGGCCTCCACTTAAAAAAACACAAAACATTGAACCTAAGAGTTGTTGAAGTTTTATATGTGCAAGGAGATTGTCTGTTCTGTTGTTTTGCGTTTTTGAATTCTCACTTTTCAAGAACCTGATGTTAATAATCAATACAGATTTGATCTTTGATGCTTTTGTCTAATGATTCAGAGAAGTTAATTATAAACAACATTCTTCTTCTTCTTGATCTGATTTTTCAAATGCGTAAGATTATTTATGCTAAGAGGGTCTATATCATGCTCCAGATAACAAATTACTCAAATGATTCAAACTTTTCTCATTCCAATGATATTATTGGAGATAAATGTATATAGATAATGAGTCTATAAAATTTAGAGACATCACAATTTCTCATATTTACTGTAAGGCATCTGGATATTCACAATTTCACAGAATATTTATATGTACAAGTGATTTCTCTCTGTATTATTTTATCATGCAAAGACTCACTGCCTCAATTCTTCCTTTAGCCAGTTTCATCAAATGCCATCAACTGCAACAATTAGATTGGAAATTGAGTAAGAATGCGTGTAAATACTATAAAATTAAACTGCATTATCTCCGAAAAGAAATCATCATATGGCGAATCCTCTACGATTTGATAAACTTTAATATCTATGAAGGTGACTGATGGAACATTCAACCAAACCACAGGTTTTGAAACTTTGTACAAAGCAACGACTTACCTTTCCACAAACAGGGCAGGTTTCACTTCTCTCCATCCATTCAAAAATACAGCTAAGGTGGAAATGGTGAGAACATTTGGTGATTATCTTTGGATTCTCTGGTGTGTAATCTGCACATTGCGAAAGAAAGATCACTGAAAATAATACTCACATCACAACATAGGCTTCATGAGTTTAGATGCAAAATAAAACACAGGAGACCACAAGCAACTTAACCCTCTACTTCATATTTCACTAGAGGTCCCACTATGTTCTTATATGGCCTCTTGAGAGTATCTATGTAGTTTCATTTAACCAAATTTGACATAAACTATCCTAGAAACTAAGACTATTAATGGCCTCATTGCTCAGAGAGTTTATTAAATAGAGAAACTAGAGAAAGCTAGTTATAACGATCCTGTTAGCAACGCAACACACTCTTTCTCATAAGCTAATAAGTATAAAGAGATGCATATAAAATGGATTCAAAGAGACTACGAGTTTTACCATCAAGGCAGGTTGGACAAATATCCTCATCATCAGAATCTGGGTAAGAGACTTCTATCCCCAGCATCGTCTTAGACTTTTCATTGCTCAGTGAACCTTTCGAATACGCTTCTTTCGAACCATCTTCGTAACCAGGCTTGCTCCTTTTGCCTCCACCACCCAAACCTTCAGAGCTCATTTCAGTATCACCTCTTAAAGGTTCTGCTTCTTCACCCGAATGACTAGACCCCTTCCCGAAACGAAAGTACCTAGGATCAGCATCATAAGGCAATGGTCTCGGAGGAGAATGATACACATCAGAGAGAGACGAGTCATCAGCATCAAGTGAAGTTGTGGAATTCGTCACTGAAGCAGCTTCAACAGTTGAAGGTATTGGATGCATTCCTCCTCTGTTAAATATCGATGCATACTTCCAAAAAACAGGTTCATAGCAAATTTCAACAAGTTAGCAATATGAGAGTGAAACTGAGACAAAGATGTAAACTTTGAATTCAAGGAGAAGCAGAACATACCAAACCCATGAAATTCTGGAGGAAGCAGTTGAAGCAAGGACAGTTCCTAGACATTGATGAAGTGTTTGGATTCACATAACTCTCAAAGAGATCAACTTGAAAGCAACAACAGAGAGCTCCCATCTTTCAACCTCAAAGAACTAACAAAAGTTTTCAAATTTTCAAATGAGAGAGGAAGCCAATTCCACAGAAGATGTCTCTGCCTCCCGCAAAAACCAGAATCCTCTCTCTCTCTGTCTTGTCTTCTTCCTACAGTTGAATCACCTGTAAGAGAAACAGATCAAAAAGTTACATTCTTTTTGAGGATAACATTAGAATTCTGCACTTGTTTGAGGATAAAGATTCATTCTTTTGATATCCAATCATAAGCATCAACACGATGAAACCAAAACTAAAGGATTATAAGCTGATCAATTATCTTCAGGACAAAAGGGTTCTCTCAACCGATCATTAAAGACAATTTCTTTGTTCTGTTTAAAGGAAAAAAACAGAGGAATCAAAGAGCACCTTTGAGATAAGAGCAGCAGAGGAAAATCCACAAGCAAGGAGAGAAAGAAGATCAATTCGGTATGAGGGAGAGAGAGTTTATGAACCTGTTTTGACTAATTCTTTGATTGAAAGGTTTTGTTTTTTTTTTCAGGGTTAGTTGAAAAACGTTCCGGCTAAAAAGTGTCGAAAGGAACGATCCTCTCTCTCGTCTTTTGTCTTCTTCTTCTACCTTTTTGATCCATAGCTTTTTGGTTGAAATTAAAACTAGGAAAAACAGAATGTTTCGAGAACTGTCCCTATACTTTTACATATATTTTATTATGACCTGATTATTTTAAAATAGCACAATATGTTTTGTATTGCCAAATACAATAATTTTATACTAATTACACGAATCCGACCCTGTTGTTTTTGAATCAATCCTTCTACTTTTTCTTATATTTAATTTTTTACGTATTATATTTTGATTTAATACTTTTAACATATTCTAGTTTAAACCCAAATGTTTTGTATTACCCAATTCGACCCTATTACACTGATTATCTGAATCCGACCGGTTACACCTAATTCCGGATCCGGTTAGTTTAGCCAATCGACCACCGTTGTCCGTTGCAGTAGATCTGTAAATTATGGATGAGGTTCAGGTAGAATACGGGTAAATGTAATTAGGATATCTAATATTAGTATGAAAAAATAAAAATCGGAATTGGGTTGGATAGTTAAAATCATTACTCAAATGAGTAATTTACATGACTAAAATTGTTATCCAAAAAAAATATTATGACTAATTCTGCATAAAATAATTTTTTGAATATTCTGTATTAAATTTTCTTAAATTTTGGTTAGTTTAAGAATTTTAAGTAATTTTATGAGTTAATAAATTGAAGGAGATCAATCGAAATAACAAATGTTTTTCTTTGTATATAAATGCTTAAATAGTACGAAACAATTCAATTTTAAAATACTATACACATTTTACTAAATTTTAAGAGATAATTATTAGAAGAGTATCAATTTTCTTGTATATTACTAAATTAGTCTTCTAAAATTTAAGAAATGGGAAAGGGATATGAAAATACACATAAAAATTATGTTTTCATTTATATTACAGTTATCATTTTCGAATTATAAAAAAAAACAAATAAAAAATCAAAATAATCTAAATCATCTCTCTCTCATTTAAAAAAAAAGAAGACCCAAACCCTTATTTCTCCACACGGCGGCGATTTGGAGGAGTCTTTTCTTCCGACGGTGAGTTTTTCGTTCTTCTTTCTTCCTCCACCGAATCTTTTGTTATCTCCTCCTTCTTCGAGTTCTCTATTCCTTTTTATTATCAAAATGGTTTTTTTTCACTTGGTTAGTTAAATATGTTGAAACCTTATTAAATTCTTGGATTTCAACAAAATTTTAAGTTTCTGGAAGCATATCGGCGATTCCCGCGACCACAATGTCAAATCCGACAACCACATCGAATATTTTGATATTTCGTGTGGTGGTAGATTTAATTGTAAGTGATGATAGACTTATTATGGATAATAGTAGACGGCGGCGCCAGCTGGAGAAAATTGCAGGTTGAAAACCCTAGAACGAAAAAAATGAAAAAAATATCATTATGCCATTAATGAAAAAATCACAACAGTAAATTTATTTGGATGTGATGATAGATTTATTTTGGTTTTGATGGTAGAATTATTTTGGTTTTTGATGATAGATTTATTATGTGATAATAGATGACGACGGGTGATAGGAAAAATTGCAGGTTGAAAACCCTAGAATAAAGAAGATGAAACAAATTACATTATGCCATTAATGAAAAAATCACAACGGTAAACTTATTTGGATGTGATGATAGACTTATTTTGATTTTTATGGTAGACTTATTTTGTTTTTGATGGTAGACTTATTAGGTGATAGATTACGGCGGCTGAAGGAAAAAATTGCATGTCGAAAATCCTAAAATGAAGAAGATGAAAAAAATTACTATTATGTCATTAATGAAAAAATCACAACGGTAGACTTTTTTGGATGTGATGATAGACTTATTTTGGTTTTGATGGTAGATTTATTTTGGTTTTTGATGTTAGACTTATTTTGGTTTTTGATTTTTTGGTTTTAGGTTGTAATTGTTCATTTTATAGATAAATTTAAAAGTGATGACATATTTATTTGTTATGGGATGTTATATTTATTCTCAAATCAATATTGATGTTTTGTTGTAATGTATTTTATGTATAACCTTAATGTTAAAAAAGTGAAAGTAATAATATATGATCATAAAGTAAATTAAGAAATTGAAGAAAAAAACAGATAATATTGTTAATGTTGTTACCTTACCTAAAAATGTTTAATATAATATTAAATAATCTTATCAATAAAAAATCAAACAATCTTAGTAAAAATAAATCAAATAATCTTAATAAATGTTTAAATTTAGTAATAAATAATTTTAACTTTTCAATTTTGACAAAATATGTTCGTTTTAATTATAATAGATTTACGATTTTAATGATGATATACTTATATTCTAATGATGATAAACTTATATAGATCAGCGTTTAAAAACAGCACTTGCGTTAGAAATTCATCCAAGTAAGAAATAAGTCATAAATATATAAGTCTACCACCATACTCTATTTTATCAAATAAATCTACCACCATAGCCCTAATAAGTTTATCAATTTCAGCATGTTTGAGTAAAACTGGAAAGATTACATAAATCTATCGTGATAAAAAAAAAAGTATACCACATCTTTATAAGTCTATCATCACTAAATATATATCTTCCACAACATACATTCGTAAAAAGTCTACCGTAAAAGAAAATAAATCTATCACAAGCCTTACGTCTACCATCACTAAAATAAATCTATCATCTCTATGTATTAAAATAAACCTACCACCATTACGAATAAATCTATCAGTCTAAATTAAATCTACCGTGAAGTAAAAATAAATCTACCATTCATATCAAAAAGTCTATCATTCGAAAAATAAGTCTACCATTCTGAAACAAATCTATCATCATATCAAAATAAATCTACCAACCAAAATATGTCTACTATAACGTACAAATAAATCTACCAAAATAATTTTATGGGTTCTCTAATAAGTCTACATACTTAAAAATAAGTCTATAACCTTAAAATAAGTCTACCATCAAAAAAACGGTAGACTTATTCGATTTTTTGCAGATTTTTGAGAAATTCATTAATGGCATTTTCGTTATTATGATTTTTGTCAACACATGCATAAAGGGTAAAATCAGAACAAAACACTCTTCTAGTAATTATCAAAGATTGACATTACTTGAGTCATTTTCCAACTTTTGGAGACTACTTTAGTAAACTTCCCAAATTTTAACTAAAAATCATTTTTCCAATTTTTAAAAATAATTTGGGAGTTTACAAATACAGAGTTACCTGTTTGGTTTGCAGAATCTTAGTGAAACTGTTTATGTTGACAAAACAAAAATCATTTAAAAGTACATTTCTTTATTCCCTTGACAAAAGTACACTTATTTATTAAGGATAAAATTACCATCCTACTTTTAATAGATTAGTAAAAAAAACTTAAAATCAATGTTATTTTGTTTCTTCTCTTCATAGAACCATCTTCTCTTTTTCTACCTCCTACTTTAACCACGATAGATCTCATGATGGTCTGAAAATTTCAGTAGAAAAAATAATGAAACTTTAAGGTAGATGACATTGTTGATCAATACTTCCTTGTTGTTTCTATTTTTTTTTCTCTGATTATCTTTAGGTTAGTTTTTTACCCTACTTAGGGTTTGTGTACTTGCTTTTCAATCCTTTGTTTATTAGGATTTTCCCTATTCAATCGCAATTTCGAGAGAATTCGATCATCGACTTTAATTTTGTGAACTGGAATTATAGCATGGAGATTTGCAATTAGGTTTTTTTAATAATTTTAAAGATTTTAATAAATTTTATAAGAGTTTATATTTTTTTTTTCTGGCAATTTTATAAGAGCTTATATAATATGGATAATGAACCCTAAAAGGACAAAGTTTTATAAAACCATGTAAATGCTTTTATAATATATGCTAAAGCTTTATAAGAGTATATTAATAACTTTATAAGACTTTATAATAGCTTTATAAGGCTTTATGATAGTGTTATTATAAGGGTTTATAGATAGATCTGGGTAAGCCGTCTAGAATAACATATTTTATAAATTTCAAAGTATGCTAAAGTTTTACAAGACTTTATAAATAGTTTTATAGGAATTTATAAATAGCTTTAAAGGCTCAATAAATAAATTTGGGTAAGCTGGCGAGCAAAGTGTATTATAAATTTCAAAATATTAGTTTTATAAAGCTTTATAAGACTTAATAATAATGTTATAATGGTTTATAAATAGATATGGGTAAGCCGGCTAGTGGAACATGACTCCATCCTAACACAAAACTATGACATATGCATTATACTTGAATCATCAGATTATATCAAAACATGAAATTGATTTGATTTATCTCAAAATCATTGATTTTATAAAGAGTTTTCTCAACTGTTATTAACATTTATAAATCTGTGTATAAGAGTTTATAAATCTGGATATAAGAGTTTATAAAATCAGGATAATAAACACTTAAAACCTAGAAAGACTGAACCCTTAAAATATTGCAATAGTTATACAGTTCAGAGTAGATCTGACTGAAATCTAAATCATAATTAATAATTCAAGCCTTTATTTACATAAACTACTTTCATCAACATGAATAATTTGACTTAAATTGTATAGATATATAAACAAACAACAGAGGTTCAGAAGATGATTAAATCTGGCGAAGAATCCGGAATGATTGCAATGTAATTTCGGTCTAGTGAGATTCAAAATCGACAAGGTTTGATGCCGGCAAAACTGAAATCATTCAAAGATCGACGACGATGAAGAAGAGAAATTATTCAAGGTTATTTTTTATCATTAACCATCAAAAGAGTATAATTAAAAAAAATCCCTTAAATGTAAAAGTGAAAAACGATATTTTTAAAAGTATATTTTTGTAAATCTTTCAAACAATTTTTGATATATTTTACTAATTAAATCCTTATTTTTAATAAGTGGAGATTTAATAGAATTTGTAATATATTTTTTTAAATAAATATCATACATAATAAGTTTGGATTTAGAATAATTTTTATAAATACTGATAGTAGGATTTTACTCAAGCAATCAATCACTCAACTACTCATGCCATTGTAGCAATTGAGGTATCAAACCAAGCAAAGGGAAGGATTAAACTCACTCAAGATACAGCAAAAAATTCAATTCCAGTGTAATCACAATGTAAATAAAACTAGCAACCCTAAACAAGAACAAATTCACAAATTAATAGAAAAAAAGATTCAAAAAAGAGCAAAATTAAAAACAGGGGATTGATAAATTAAAAGAGAATTAGACCTTTGGGACTAAGCAATTGATCAAGGGTGACTAATTAATGATTGGAGAATGCTAACAACACATTAGAACAATCCTAAAATGCAAAGACACAAAGCTAATCATCACACTTCTATGCAAATAATCCTTAGCTAATCAAGTACAAGCATCAATCATCATTGGCAAATACAAGATTATCTAGCAATGAACACAAGTCTCAAATGCTAGTAATGAAGTCTAACATCAATTTCCATTGGTTAAACAACAAAAGCTCTAAAAGAATTATGCCTAGACATTTTCACAAACACCTTCAGTGCAAGAAAAATCACAAGATCATGAACCAAAGATTTTGCCAATGATTCAAGCATTAAACAACACCCAATAGATAGAAATAATTTAAATAAGCACTAAACATTCCCAATCATCTCTTAATCACTCATAATCTACTTAATCTTTAGATATAATAAGAAAACTACTCACTAATACCCATAATCATCCTTGATCCCATTAAGTAAAGAAGATTGATCATGAATAAACAAAGATAAACAAAAAAAATCAAATAAAGACTCAAGAAAATCAAATAAAGACTCAAGAAAATCAAATAAAGACTCAAGAAAAGAAAGATAAACTTGCCTTAGATTAAGAAAAATCAATACAAGATTTATGGTTTATCCCAAGGATAAAAGATCCCTTTTCTAATCAAGTTTTAGATTATTTATACCAAAAACCTTAAAACTAGGTTAACTCAACAAATCTGGGCCTAACCAAAGCCTTAATGAGCTCAAATTACGCAGTCAAACTTGGTCACATCAATTAGAAACGGTGGCGGTTTGGGGCAAGTCGCCAAGGTGCCTGGCGGTTTGACAATCAGCCAGGTGCCTGGCGGTTTAACAATCAGCCAGGTGCTAACTGCCAGATGCTC
>KE154556.1:36418-55579 GCA_000411075.1 Sisymbrium irio | reverse complement strand
CATGGTTAAAATCCCTAAAAACCACAATATATCAACTCCCCCAGACTTAAAAGGGTGTATTGGATTAAGTGTTTTAAGATGTTTAAGAGTGTTTCAAACTTAGTGGGATTTGAATGAGATTTGAAGATCTTTCCATGATTTAGATAGAATTCCTCTGCATGGATGGAGAGAGAAACCAATTTTTCTTCTTGCTTTATGCATTGCTCCTCTTCGAGCTCAAGAGCATCTGAGCACTTCTTCTTCCTTTCTTCTTCTACAGACTTTGCTTTTTCCTCCTCGTACTTCACGTCCAGTCTCGTGGCAATCTCGGAGATGGGTGGTGGCGATCTCGGTATATATATATATATATATAGAGAGAGAGATAGAGAGAGAGAGAGAGAGATAGAGAGAGAGAGAGAAGAGGTTCCAGACGGTAGAAAAAGGCCTTTGCTTCTTCTCCCAGAAAAACAAAGGAAAATATATTAGTCATATCATCAAAACTCAAAAGAAAAAAAATTGCAGGAAACGAGTTGATAGAAAAAGAAAGAGAGAAATTTTAGTTTTTAAAAACTCAAAGGAAAATGTTCTTTTAAAATGTTTTAAAAATTCTGCCCAAATACCACCACATAGATTGATATTCTAGGAAATATATTTTTTAACTAAAAACAAGTGGAAAGTCACCTAAAATCTTCTTCACCAATCTTTTTATAATTTTTTGTTTAACATTCAATAACAGTAAATTTGATATAGGATTTTTAATTTGCTAATTGAATAACGGGAGGTTTCAGATTATTTGAAATGACTTTATATGAATTCCATATTCAATAACACATGATTTAAGAAGAAATTTTGAATTCATTAGTTGAATAACATGGGATTTTTAAATAATTCTAAAAGATCTTAAAACATCTAGTCTAATACACCCCCCTTAGTTTTTGCTTGCCTCAAAGAGAACAGGAAATTAAACCAGAGAAAAAGGTTTGAAAACGAATGGGAGCTCACAAATTCTTTTGAACACCAAATCAACCACAACCTTTGTAAGACACATCAAACATCATCAACTTTAGAATACATCCACTACTTCCATTCAAGCTTAGTAACCATCCCAATTCCAACTCACAATCCATAAGAGATATCCAAATTCACCATCACTGCCCTTATTAAGTTTAAAGTGCATTCTCAATGAGGGAATATCGATCAAAGAAAACATGGACTCTTACATGTTCAAGATGATGCTTATTATGAAGGTGCTGCTTCAGGTTTTCTCTCTTTTTTTTCCCACTTCTATTCAGCTGATTTCGGGTATCGTTTTTTTATTAACTGAATGCTATGGACAGATTTTTCATAAAACATGGGAGCCAATGGGATCACCATCAACACCCTTAATCACTTCTTTTTTACCTTTATTTTTTCTTTTTTTTTAACTTAGAGAATTGAAAAGAAGAGAGATGGAAACCAGAATCACAGACCAACCTTTTGCAGACCTGAACAAGGAATCCGATCCAATGCATACTAAGCTCCAAGATGAGAGAAATTAAGTTCATTAGGTGCATGTCAGCTTAATATCATTCAGTCACTCAAACATATATGGGGACATTGGTAGATCAATCCACCTTTGGGTTTTTGTATCAGTAAATCTGCTGTTAAACACTGTAGGAATGGTCACTAAAGTGGTAATCAAAGTGGTTAATTCCAAGAAAAAGCTCATAATTCCCAATAAATATGGACTTAATAAAACGATACAAACTGACGCAACTGACTTAAAACAACAAAACAAACTCAATGTCAGTAACTACCTCCCCCAGACTTGAATAACACTGTCAGTAACTACCTCCCCCAAACTNAAACATATATGGGGACATTGGTAGATCAATCCACCTTTGGGTTTTTGTATCAGTAAATCTGCTGTTAAACACTGTAGGAATGGTCACTAAAGTGGTAATCAAAGTGGTTAATTCCAAGAAAAAGCTCATAATTCCCAATAAATATGGACTTAATAAAACGATACAAACTGACGCAACTGACTTAAAACAACAAAACAAACTCAATGTCAGTAACTACCTCCCCCAGACTTGAATAACACTGTCAGTAACTACCTCCCCCAAACTTGAATAACAATGTCCTCAGTGTTCATCTAGCCTTAGGATTGGTAAGAAAATAAAAAGAAAACGAATGAACAAACGACAAGGTCGATAATACTTACCTGTGTTGATGCGATCATGGATAAGGAACTGGAACCAATGCTTGAACCATATAAAGAAGAGATTGTTGCTGAGAAGTCTCAACGATCTTAAGATGTTTTAGAGCTGCCAAAAGGACCTATGACTCGATCCAGAGCTAAATTATTCAACCAAGGTATTGGAATGCTACTAAGACGCTCGAGCCGGAGAGAAGAAGAGCCGATCAGAATCACTTTGGTCGTGTTTCAAGCTCAAGTGCATTAATGAATGGACAAGTGCTGTTTCAAGTGCTCTTTTTTACTTGCCTTTAGTTTTGTCCCACTGGGTTTTCCAAGGAAGGTTTTAACGAGGCTTGGGAAACACTTCAAATCATCCATTCATTGATCAAAGTCCGTTTTAGGGAAACTATTGGTCTAAGTCTGGAAGTCCTTCACCAATATCAGATTCGGGAAGCTTATACTCAGGTTTATGAAGGCCTACCTAAATCAGTACTTAGACGTATTTTGAGGAGTCAGTTAAACCGAGTTATTTTCAAATTTGAATTTAGTCTTTGTGTGTTTAATGTGATCTAGTCTCGGAGCCTGTTCCAAGACTAGTTCACTTTCCCATGTTTCTTCTTTCTTTCTTTTATATTCTCTTCTACTTCTCATTGATAAACTAATCTATCTTTTTTTATCAAAATCTCTTTGAAAACATTGATTCAATCTTGTTGGTGTGTCATATCCAGCAAAACCCTTGATCTATCTTTAGTGCGTCATATCCAATCCGAGATTCATTCCTGGTTTGAGAAGCTATTCCAGAAGTTTCTTATCAAAACCATTTGATCATCTTGATTCAGACATCATCACGGCTTCACAGCCAAACTATCCAATACTCAACCGGTGTCAAAGTGATCATCCTTGCGAGGATCGTATTAAGTGGTATAAGAGCTACACTCTGAAGTTGAGTTTTCTACCATTACATATTTTATCATTTCATATCATTATACAATCCTGCATCATTCACAGCCAAACTATCCCATACTCAACCGGTTTCAGAGTGATCATCCTTGCGAGGATCGTATCAAGTGGTATAAGAGCGACACTCTGAAGTTGAGTTTTTTACTATTACATATTTTATCATTTCATATCATTATATAATCTTGCATCATTCATATCAACTGAAATCGTGGATTGATCTGTTCGAAACTGAATTTTCAAATTCTAAATCCACATAAATCTAAATCGCTTTTATTCGAATCGATCTGTACATAAATATGATATGTTAATTCGGAAGTTTAAAGGTTATCTAAAACTTTTTACTGGTGTTTTCGTTGTTATCCTTTGATTTCAGGGTGGTGACTGATCTAGACGAAACAAGTAACAGCGTAAACAACAGCTTCTAATCAAAGCAATGATGGCTCACATGGAGAAAGTGATGAACGCAAAGATGGAGTCACGTTTTCTTGAACTTCAAAACCGTAATTCCTCACCGATTGATGAGAAACGTACAACAGAAGGTGAACCTAAAAAAAGAATACAAGATAAAGAAACAGGAAACAGTTGATTACTATGGACATCAAAGCAGTTCATCCCGTAATAGCCCAAGAAGGAGATGTGATCGGAAAGGCAGAAATCGTTTCCAAGAAAACATAGGAGGACATAAAGCCAAAATTCCATCGTTTCATGGCACCAATGATCATGACGTTTACTTAGATTGGGAGAAGAAGATCGAACTTGTCTTCAATTGTCAGAATTCTACTGAAATTAACCGAGTCAAAGTGGTGGGAACGATGAAAGAGTTGTGACTATGCGAGTGAGTGTACCAACAAAAGAGTTGTGACCATCAGAGAAAATGGAGAGGTTGAGTCCGAAGAAGAAGCTCCATTGGAAAATCATCTAGAAGAGTTTGAAGAGAGCCCAGCCATTGGAGATTTGCTTGTTGCTAGAAGAACCTTGAGCATTCAAAATAAGTTCGAGGAACAAGAGCAAAGAAGGAAATTGTTCCATACAAGATATCATGTTGAAGGCAAAGTCTGTAGCTTGATAATTGATAGAGAAAGCGGCACAAACGTGGCAAGCAAGGAATGGTTCAGAAACTCGGATTAGAAGAAAAGAAGCATGCAAAGCCTTACCAAATTCAGTGGCTTAATGATGATGGGGAATTTGAGATTAAAACTCAAGTAGATGTGCCTTTAGCCATTGGAAACAATGAAGATGAGGTCTTTGTGATGTGCTCCCAATGGAAGCTGGCTACATCCTACTTGGAAGAGCATGGCAATACGACAGGAAGGTAAGGTAATATGAACTTCCTAGGATAACTCCGAAGAAGGCTGAAGATGAGGCGGAATAATCAAGCTTAGTGCAGCTTGATTGATGGATGATGTGGCTGGTTGGATGATCGAATGGAGCGCGATGGAGTAAAGGCGATACGATGGAAGAATGGTCCGTGTGATGCGAACGGGAAAGAGCTTGGATGGCTTAAGTTCAATTTTATGGAGAGCACGAGAAGATGGAGATTGATATCAATGGGTTTGTGGATTGTTACAGATGGAAAGATGAACTAGAATGGGTTGAAGAGTTTCAAAATCACTAGGTGTATTGAAACTCAAATTCAATGAACGTATTCAAGAATCAAAGGTGAGAGAAGAAGTGCAACAACATGTTTTTTTATCAAAGTTCTTCGCTAATCTGAAAAAAGGTGGCGTAACATGAGTTTAACACAGCCCTAAATCGAAACAACATGCTTTATAAAACAATCAGTAAAACAGCATGGTGGTCTAAAAATAAAAACCAACAAAGCGTTTTAAAATTAAATAAAAACAACAAGGCGTCCCAACCCTCAGGTTCCTATTTGGTGCACCTCTAAAATAGCTAAATACTAAGTCATAGTGACTTATACATTATTACCCATTGGTAATGACTCCTAAGTAGCTCGACGTAGTGATTCATCTGCCTCATTAAAAATCATGTTGAGAAAACCCAATGGGACAAAACTCATCATGTGAAAAAGAGTTTAGACTCCTCACCTAAGTTACATAGTTTATCATTACTGGGTGGAGTCTTCTCAATAAATATGTTGAAAACTTGAATAGCTGGTAAGTTGAGTGATCCATCTGCCATGAATGTATGAGCTTCCTTGGCCAGCTCCTTAGCTCTGGTACAAGTGATCCTTCCTGCTATCTCTGGTTCATCTTCTGGTTCCTTAGCTTCCGTGTTATCCACGATCATATCATCAGGTAATTCATGATGGTTTACTAATCACCATTCTTTTGTGTTTAAGGGCAGGAAAACGATTCTTATTCCTATAACACCACAGCAAGTTTATGAAGATCATCTTTACCTCAAATGCAAGGAAAATAGATCAATCAAACAGCCTAACTTCTTTATTAAAGCTAATGATGTTAAGAAAGCATTGTCTTCAAAACGAATGGTTATGTTGTTTATTTTTAAGGAAAGCCTTCCGGAATTTCCTAATCGTGCACCGGCATTGCCGAGTGAGATGACTAACCTTTTGCAGAATTGTAAGGATGTCTTTCCTGAAGATAATCCCACTGGATTACCACCAGTCCGTGGAATTGAACATCAGATTGACTTCATGCCAGAAGCAACAC
The DNA here is from genome assembly GCA_000411075.1 of Sisymbrium irio. NCBI lineage: Eukaryota > Viridiplantae > Streptophyta > Magnoliopsida > Brassicales > Brassicaceae > Sisymbrium > Sisymbrium irio. Next base: position 49,828 of record KE154556.1, on the reverse strand, counting down.
TTCCAACCAACCAGCATATAGAACTAATCCGGTTGAGACCAAAGAATTGCAAAGACAGGTTGATGAGCTCATGAAGAAAGGACACATCAGACAGATCATTAAGTCCTTGTGATATACCAGTACTACTTGTGCCAGAAAAAAGATGGTAGCTGGCACATGTGTATTGACTGTAGAGCTATCAAGAACATCACGGTGAAGTATTGACACCCTATTCCTAGATTATATGATATGTTAGATGAGTTTCATGGTTCTAGTGTGTTTTCAAAAATTTATCTTAAAAGTGGCTATCTTCAAATAACGATAAAGGAGGGTGATAAATGGAAAACTGCATTTAAGACTAAGCCTGGCCTATATGAGTGGTTAGTTATGACATGTGGATTACCAAATGCACCTATTACATTCATGCTATTGATGAATCATGTTTGTAAGAGTCAAAACTCGCACAATCAAAACTTGTATTTTATGGGGGCTCCAAACTCATTTTTCGCCGACCTAGATATTTTGATGCGCTTCGGCCCGGTCTGCGGTCAAACTTATTCAGCACGTCGTCGTTTAGCCTTTCCTGATCCAGCTAGTCTTCGGTCCGGTTTGGTTTAAGTAACTTATGATCGCCATTTCACCTTAGTCTATTTTCCTTGGTTCATGAACAGTACGTAAAATGCCGAAATGAACTGAAAACTAGCCAGTTCAACCTAGATTTTTCCTGGAAGCATGTAAAGGATCATGATCTCCATTTAATGTTAAGTTTTGATGTTTTAGAGATCTGTGGTCGCCATTTTCTCTAAGGGAATTTAATGGTGACAACGCATTCCTACTTTAAAGCTTAATGGTCGCCATTTTCTTTCCTTCCTAAGAGAAAATGGTGACCATGACTTTCATCCAGATGGTCTGTGGTTGCCATTATCATCTAGGGAAGATAATGACGAGCATTCTTTCTTGCCTTGGGGCTTGTTGGTCACCATTTTCCTTCCTTGGGAGAAAATAACGACCATACATTCGGTCATGGAAGCTCGGTGGTCGCCATTATCTCCTTCTGGAGAAAAATGGCGACAACACACTGAGTTATAGTGGTCTCTATTTTCTCTAAGGGGAAACAATGGTGACTACTCTTCCTTTCAAGAGTTTGGTGGTTGCCATTATCTCCCCTTGGAGTAAATGGCGACCACACTTTGTGTGTTGGTGATTTGTGAGTTTTAAACTAGACTTTAATGTTCTGATGGATTGGTGGTCACCATTGTCTTCTTAGGGAGAAATGGCGACCACATATTTGGTTAAGGAAGCTCGATGGTCACCATTATCTTCCCTTGGAGAAAATGCTGACCACACACTGAGTTTTGGTGGTCGACATTATCTCCCCTTGGAGAAAATGGCGATACCACTTTCAGTGTTTTTGGTCGCTATTTTCTTCAAGAAGAGATAATGGTGACCACGTTTGGTCATTTGCCCCCTTGGTGAGTTTTCATGTTCTTTGGCATCCTTTCGGAAAGGATTTTCAGTCCCTAAACTAGATTTCGGGTCTATCAATCCTTGGAGGGAGTTTTGCCCCAAGAATGGTCTTAGAACTTTCATTGGACATTTTTTTGTAGTTTACTTTGATGATATCTTAGTCTATAGCAAGAGCCTAGATGAACATGTACAACATCTTGAATCCGTTTAGGTGCTTTTAGAAAGGAAAAGATTTTTGCCGGCTACAACAAGTGCATTTTTTGCACAGATAATCTTTTGTTTTTGGGTTTCATTGTAAGTGCAGATGGTTTTAAGGTGGATGAAAAAAATGTCAAAGCTATCAGAGAATGGCCATGCAAAAGACAGTAGGAGAAATGAGGAGTTTCCACAGCCTTGCTGGATTTTATAGACGATTTGTCAAGGACTTTAGCACTATTGCTGCACCACTCACGGATATCATGAAGAAAGACATAGGATTCAAATGGGGGTAAGAACAAGAAGAGGTGTTTCAATCTCTTAAGGACAAACATATTAATGCACATGTTTTAATCTTACATGGCTTTCTAAAAACTTTTGAAATTGAGTGTGACGCTTCAGGTATAGGAATTTGAGCTGTGTTGATACAAGACAAAAGACCAATAGCCTACTTTAGTAAAAAACAAGGAGGAGCTATCCTGAACTACCCAACCTACGACAAAGAACTCTATGCATTGATCTGATCATTACAAACATGGCAGCATTAGTTATGGCCTAAAGAATTTGTTATGTAGTTGCTGATGCATTACCTCAATGGTATGTGTTGCTTTCAACTCTTGATGCTAAACTTTTGGGATTTGAACAGATTAAATAACTATATGATACTGATCCTGATTTCAAAGAAGTTTATAAAGCATGTGCTAAGTTTGCTTCGGGACATTATCATAGACAAGAGGGGTTTCTCTTTTACGAGAACCGCTTGTGTGTACCTAGCTGTTCTCTTCGAGATTTGTTTTTACAGGAAGCACATAGAGGAGGTCTTATGGGACACTTTGGCATTGCCAAAACTTTAGAAGTGATGAAAGACCATTTCGATTAGCCTCAAATGAAGAGAGACATCAAAAGAACCTGTGAGAGATGTGTGACATGTAAGAAAGATAAATCAAAAGTTCAGCCAAATGGTTTGTATACTCCTCTTCCCATTCCTTCGCATCTATGGACTGATATTTCAATGGCTTTTGCTTTAGGATTTCCTAAGACTATGACAGGAAAGGATTCTATCTTTGTGATTGTAGATAGATTTTCGAAAAATGGCTCATTTTGTGGCATGTCATAAAACTGATGATTCATCTCATATTGCTGACTTGTTCCTTAAAGAGGTTGTTAGATTGCATGGTTGGTGTTCCTAAAACCATAGTTTCCGACAAAAACACTAAGTTTCATAGTTATGTTTGGAATACATTGTGGGCTAGATTAGGATATAAGTTAGTCTTCTCTACTACATGTCATCCTCAAACAGATGGACAAAGTGAAGTAGTCAATAGAACATTAGGAACACTCTTGTGTACATTGATCAAAAAGAATTTGAAAATTTGGGAAGACTGTTTGCTTCATATAGAATTTACTTATAATCATTCTGTGCATTCTGCTTCTAAATTTTCTCCTTTTCAAATTGTTTTTGGGTTCAATCCATTATCTCCTTTGGATCTAATTCATTTACCTTTGAGTGAAAGAACAAGCATTGATGGAAAAAGGAAAGCCGAATTAGTTCAACAGATTCACGAAAAAGGCAATAAAGAACATAAAACAGAAAACAAAGCTTCATGTCATGAAACCTAACAAGGGCCGAAAGAGCATGATCTTTGAGGAAAGAGACCAAGTGTGGGTTCACTGAAGAAAGGAGTAATTCCCAAATGAAAGGCGATCCAAACTGATGCCAAGAATATATGGACCATTCAAAAATAACAAGGATGATCAGTGACAACGCCTACCAACTCGATGTACAAGGTAAGTATGATGTGAGTTCAAGCTTTAATGTTTATGACTTAGTTCCCTTTGTTGCAGTTGAAGTAGATTTGAGGAAAAATCTTTCTCAACCGAGAGGGGATGATGCGATCATGGATAAGGAGCTGGAACCAATGCTTGAACCATATATATGAAGAAGAGCTTGTAGCCGAGGAGTCTCAAGGAGCTAAGGACGTTCTGGAGCTGCCAAAAGGACTTATGGCTTGATCCAGAGAAAAACTATTCAACCAAGCTATTGTACTGCTACTAAGAAGCTTGAGCCGGAGAGAAGAAGAACCAATCAGAACCACTTTGGTTGTGTTGCAAACTCAATTGCATCAATGAATGGACAAGTGCTACTTCAAGTACTCTTTTTCCGTCTTTGGTTTTGTCTCACTGAGTTTTCCAAAGAAACGAGGCTTGGGCAACACTTCAAATCATCCATTTAGTAATCAAATGCCATTTTAGGGAAACTATAGTTCTAAGTCCGGAAGTCCTTCACCAATATCAGATTCGGGAAGTTTATACTCAGGTTTAAGACGGCCAACCTAAATCTGTACTTAGACTTTTTTTGAGAAGTCAGTCAAACCGAGTTATTTTCAAATTTGAATTTAGTCTTTGTTTGTTTAATGTGATCTAGTCTCGGAGCATGTTGCAAGACTAGTTCACTTTTCCATGTTTCTTCTTTCTTTTTCTTTATATTCTCTTTTACTTATCATTCGCAAACTAATCTATCTTTTTATAAAAATCTCTTTCAAAGCATATATTCAATCTTGTTATTGTGTCATATCAAGCAAAAACCTTGATCTCTCTTCGGAGAATCATATCCAATCCGAGATTTATTCCTGGTTTGAGAAGTTATTTCGCAAGTTCCTTATCAAAACCATTTGATCATCTTGATTCAAACATAATCACGGCTTCACAGCCAAACTATCCAATACTCAACCGGTTTCATAGTGATCATCCTTGGGAGGATCCTAACATGTGTGGTGCATCGATCAATGCAGTGAATGCATCGGTCGACGCAAAGGTCGGCTCAAAGTTCCTTAGTGCCGTTGCTCAAAATAAAAACCAAAAATCAAAAGAAAACTTACCTACAGATGGTTTGCCTCCCACCAAGCGTTTGTTTAACATCATTAAGTCGACTTTGATGAGGCTCAGAGATCTGGTGGATGCTTACGTGAAGAACATCTCATCATCCAAGGAGGTGTGGAAGCTGAAGAATCCTAGGAATTGTGTTAAGCTTCCAAAAATTCAAATTTTAGACTAAAAGAACATCTAATAAATAATATATCTCAAAAACATATAATGCAGATCGCCGCACACTCTTCCACCTTGAGAATAATCAAATATGGCTAAATCCATTGCAAATCAACAGAAATTACCAACAGAAAAAAAAATCAATTGCAAAAGTAAATTGTTGAATTGGCTTCCTCTGATTGTATAAATTTTGAGTATCCATTCATCAATCATTTTTTTAATTTTTAAATTTAGTTTTTAAACGAGAGAGAAGAATTACCTTGGAGCAACAAATCTGCCGAAGAAAATAGATGGTAAGGTGTTGATTCGTATTATTAATCTGACCAGTGACTTCCCAGTGGAAGGAATCACATCTTGAATCGGAGAAACAAAATTTGATATGTTGAAATAAACAAATTACCAAGGGTTCTATCAATAAGAAAAGCAAAATAAAGGATATTTCCTTCTTAAAAAAATAAATAAACGGGTGAATAACTCTTAAAGTTGGTTGGATCATGAAATATCTATGTTTCATTAAATCCTTTTATGTCTTTGATTTAAAAGAAAAATGAAAAAGAAAAAAAATTTAAGAAGATGGACATACACTATTAATTTTTTTGATCGTACGGAGGGGCAGAGAAGATAAAAGTACGGAGGTTTTCTTTCACCAAGCCTCCTTCTGTAGCTGGTTGATCAGTCTCACGCGATTTTCTCTCACTGAGCCTCCTTGTCGAGCGGTTGGCATATATGGAGGGTGTCCAGGGGTGAAATTTCTGTTTCCTTAAACACTTTTTCATTCCGTGCTGTCGATATACAGAGAGAGGTGAGAAGCTAACCTGTGAGAAGCTATCCTTTTATGTTTTTGATTCTTGGTTTTTTTTCTTTTTCATTTTTCTTTTAAATCAAAGACATAAAAGGATTAAATGAAACATAGATATTTTATGATCCAACCAACTTTAATATTCACCCATTTATTTATTTTTTTAAGAAGGAAATATCCTTCGTTTTGCTTTTCTTATTGATAGAACCCTTGGTAATTTTTTTCTTTCAACATATCAAATTTTGTTTCTCCGATTCAAGCTGTGATTCCTTCCACTGGGAAGTCACTGGCCAGATTAATAATACGAATCAACAGCTCACCATCTATTTTCTTCGGCAGATTTGTTGCTCCAAGGTAATTCTTCTCTCTCGTTTAAAAACTAAATTTAAAAATTAAAAAATTGATTGATGAATGGATACTCAAAATTTATACAATCAGAGGAAGCAAATTCAACAATTTACTTTTGCAATTGATCTTTTTTCTGTTGGTAATTTCTGTTGATTTGCAATGGATTTAGCCAGATTTGATTATTCTCGAGGTGGAAGAGTGTGCGGCGATCTGCATTATATGTTTTTGAAATATATTCTTTATTAGATGTTCTTTTAGTCTAAAATTTTGAATTTTTGGAAGCTTAACATTGATATAAGTTATTTCGAATTTAAGTTCTTGAGCTTTTGGCCTATGCAAAATGAATTTTTATTGATATATTTACCATATGTTAGACTTGCTGAGTAATTTCATGTACAAGCTCTACAACTTCTAGAGAATTTGTCAATGATATATGAATGTATTTGCGCAGCTTTGCTCAACACTAAAACTGTTACATAACCTTTTATTTGAAGGACAAATGAAACAAGTTTAGAACTTGTGGTCTGGATGTTTTTATTTTTATCTTTGATATTATTTTTTTGTATATTGAATGTATTTAAATGATGAAATCTTAATTTTTAGATTTTGTAATGTTTTATTTACTAATAAAAGATAACTATGAGATAAGCATTTTGGTATTATTGTGGATAACTAAGACGATTTAGTATAATTAGTATTATTAGATATAACTACTATAAATATAAAAAAAATATTCTTTCAAAACAAAAATATGTGTTTAAAAAGGAAACAATAAAATAATATTTTATTTGATAAATGACGTCGTTTTAAAATATAATAAAATTTTACAATTAGTTATGGTAATAATGAGTAATACTAGTGTTCTAAAACACGGCCGTCTAGTCGATTAACCGGTCGACTAAGCGCTTGGCGTAAGGTGTCCGCCGCGAATAGGATCACGGTGGAGAAATTAGACGGTGAACAGATTCGCTGCCGCGCAATTCTACGTTTTCACGCGTTATCACTCGTTATAATCATCTAATTTTTTTTTTTTCTGTTTTCTGATTTAAGTCCCGATTGTTAACGACTGTAGCTTTAGGCTTTAAGAACTTTGGTTTTTAAGACTTTGGTTTTTCTCTAAAGTATGAAATTGTGGTTTTAAAAAAACATGAATAAAATTGAAGAAATTTTTAAAAGATGACTTTAGAAACTTTATACGGAATTTTAAGTGGTATAAAGCCTAAAGTTTGTTTGGTAAATTTTCTGACTTTAATGGCTTTATAAAATCTAAAGCTTTCAAAGCTAAAACACCAATCGGGGCTTTAAACTGAAACTAGAAGGCTATAGTTTGATAATGTAAAACCGCCATTGGAGAAGAAGAAGATGAATGGGGAAGAAGAAATTATGTTGGAACCTATATTAAGGGGGGTGTATTGGATTAAAGGTTTTAGAATATTTTGGGAGGTTTTAAATTTGGTGGGATTTAGGTAGGATTTGAAATATTTGGGTGATTTGGATATAATTTAAAATTCAAAATAAAAAATCTACGGATGATTTGGTTATAAATTTCAGAGTGTTTTAGGTGATTTGAATTTTAACAGTAAAATTACATCAAAATATGATCATTGCATATAGCTCTTTACCACTTAGTGCAACATCAAAATTTGTATGATTCCTTCTCCTTTTCCTTTCTCAAGGGTTTTAGCAGCTCTTCACGTGTTTCTGCAAGTTTTGATTCAGTATAAGGAAAGTATAGATATCTCAGAAACGATAAGAAAAACTCATACAGAAGAAGTGACAAATGATGAAGAATGTGGCGAAGGCTTTTCTTCTTCTTCCGACATATGACAATTTACATATGGTGTTTGGGTCTGCTTCTTGCCTTTAGAAATAGGCTAATAAGCTCTGGAACATTATTTTCTTTGGGGATATTTGAGTTCAAAGTGACCTAACGTTTTGTAAACATTCTCAATCCTCTTTATCTTATTATTGGCTTCTTAAACTCGAATGTTCTTCATTATCAATAAACTTATCTTCTTTCTTTTGTGATCTCTGTGATTTACACACTTAACCCACTGCTTCTTTGCTTGAGGCACATGGCATTTGTAACCTTGCCTTCGTTGCCTTTATGTTTATAACATGTTACTTCCTGCAGGCAAAATATGTGATGCTGTGGAAGGCTTGAAAAACGTCATGTCAACTTCATTAACTGTCACAACAGAACTCGTCGATCACAATTATTCCCTTTCAATATTCATATGAAAGCAATCACATATCCCAGCAAAGAGTGATCTCTAGCAAATTGCCTTAGATTTTAATGAAACCTCATGGATGTTGCAGGTACGCTACAAACGCAGGAAATGCTACTAACGAAGGGATAGACGCAGTATAACACGCATTTGGAATCGCATGGGATTGCTTTCAAGATCCAGAAGATCCAGAAGGCACTTAACCCCAAAAGGTGACGGGTGACAAACAAAATCAGGGACGTAAAAAATCTGAGAGTTTTTTAAATGTCCAGAATGAGAAACATGAAAAGAAAGGGATGTAAACTAATCCAGAATGAGAAAATAGAATATACTTGGTTGGTATAATCAAAAAGCAGAAACAAAATTTGCAAGAAATCGATTGTTTGTAGAAGATGGGAGAGAAAGAGAGTTGCAGTTTTTCTAATATGTTTTTTCTTGTTTTGAAATTCTCTCCAAATAATACCCATAGAGGTGGGTATTCTGTAGATACTTATTTTTAACTAAAAATTGATACAAAGTATCTTCAAATCCTTTCTACAAATTTTTCTTTAAAATACTATGTTGTTTTGAATAACAGTAGATTTGATTTAGGATTTAAAAACTGTTAATTGAATAACAGGAGATTTGAAGTAAGTTTTAATGATTTTATACAAATTCTTTGTTCAATAACACAAGATTTGAGAAGAGTGTTTAAAATCAGTACTTGAATAACAGAGGATTTTAAAAACATTTCAAAATCTCCTAAAACTCTTAATTCAATACACCCCCCCTAAAAGCCAATTATCAATGAAGTGGGATTTAATTATGTTAATCGTTTGACATTCGATGGGCTTTCGTTATGTAAATCATTTCATTCTTTTCCTCTGTTTAGACGATTGGGCCAATTGGGCCATTTAAAAAAGGTTAAAAATGTAACTAAGGGGAGTTGAATTCGGATTTTTGAAGAGGAATCATTGAACTCTTAACCACTGCACCATGTAGTTTATTGTGTTTGATTCCAAAAATAAATATATTTCATAGTACACAGTATTATAGGTAAGAATTCGTCCCCGATTGAGTAATTCCCGTTTTTTCTGTAAGGCTCATATCCGCCGCTCGATTATATTAATTGTACTTATGATATTAAAGTATTAAAGTAAAAAATGTATACTTTCATAATATAACATATCATAAAATATTAAAATTGTTTGTTTCACCTAACAATAATGTCAGTATTGACACACTAACCATATAATCATAAGGTAGTTTAAGAGAAACTTAAAAATATTCCAGTATACTGAGAAAATTATTTTTGTGTTCTGTTAGATGTTTCATAAAGTAACATGAATTTATTATTAGAATTATTATACATTTACAGTTATTATAAATCTAAAATTATTCAAATTATTTATTTTGGTATGTTTAGTTGTCCTAGTTATACATAATTATTCCAATGCAATTAGTTACACCATTTATTTATATCAAGTTACCCTAAAAACACATAGTTATACTAATTGCACCAGTAGTACTTATATAGAAAACACCAACATGAATGCAAAATACAAACTGTTGTACCAATAATCTTTTATTCTATTAAACACAAATCACTTAACCACATAATTAAAAATTAAAGTAAACAAATTCTTATTGAAAAAAATCAATTAAAAATAATGCTCAGAAAAAGAAAAACCGTCGACAGTTTGTGGAAATAGCCACTAGCCACCACAATCCTTCTCCTTCATCCACGGTCTTTTATTTTTCCTACTCTTCAACTTCTCAGATCCCACAAATAAACAGCAGTCAAATAAAAACTTCTAATCAATCGAAAAAAGTTTATACTCTTTCGATCTCAAAACCCTAATTCAAAATTGGGATCAACTACAATAAACCTAAATTTACTATCCAGAACAAAAACTTGAAGCGAAACTGTGTGTTGTTCTCGACGAGGACTGAATTCACATTCCTCCCTCTTGTATATGAAAATTATGCATTTTAGAGTTATTAGATAGATTTTAGAGGGACCTCGCCAGAGATTTTCACCATGGAAGTGAAGAAAGATCACCGTAAACATGAAGTCCCTCTTCTAATAAGACAACAACCATCAGGTCCACAATTTGTAAAATCAGTTTAATTTTCTATAAAAACGATTTTAGCCGAATCCATTTCTACCTTCTCTCATTGATCATGTTTGCTTCTGCCTCCTTCAATTTGCATGGTTTCTTTAGCTAGACTAATTGGGAAGGTGTTTTCAACATCAATATCTTTACTAAATGATTTACTCGATTATCATACAATGACTTGAACCTTCACTTTATACCACCAAAGGTAATTAATTTAGGTGCTTTTCTTTTGGATTTTATAATGGAGCATTTATTTCCTCAGCATCAAGCCAATTTGAACGCCAAGAAGATGAACTATATGTGGTTTAGTGGTTACTGCAGAAATTCACTATTTTTTCGATTACCATTGTTATTCCAATCATCAATATACGATGGGGGGAGATGCAATAGTTCATTAATAACACATTTAAACAACAAAATTTAAACTACTATTTGTAGTTGTACTCAATGAGTTAATTTAGGTTAATGCAATTTTTTAAAATATGGTTGTAATTGTTACGTAAATAACATACACAGGGTAAACACTAGTATCTAACAATTCAGAAAAAAATAATTTAAATAAAAAAAATCATAAACTGACCTTCACTCCTATCATTCTATCTATTTATAATATTTCATTTGTTAAGATTAACAAATAGTAAATAATTTTCAGTTGCATCGTAGTTTTATTGTTCATAAGATGTTTGTAAATTTCCTCAACCAACTAATAATAAGGGTCTTCGTGAATTTCATATTCTCTAAAAATCCATATTATTTTATCACTGTTTTTTCACTTTTCTTGAGATTAATATTTGTGTAACCACTTTTATTTATTAACCTCTGAAAAATAAATCATTAGTATATAAGTTATACCTATATAACTTAATAATACTAGTTATACCAATTATATAATTTTCTCTTAGTAATACTACTAGGTTCAGTAATACCCAGAAAATTTTGTTTTAGATATGAATCTCAAATCGATTATGTAAGAAATCAAAAGCTTTAAAGAACTGCACTTCTTTATTGATTTAGAAAACTTATTACAAAAACTAAATCTCTCTTGAAGTCTTGTAGAACATCTCTCTACATAGAACTTCTTATATAGGTTAAGCTACTTTCTAAACCTATTAGGATTACAAAACGAATTTCCATATTTTTAAGTCATTTTCCTTTTTATTAAAAATTTTATTTTCCTTAGAAACTTTATTTTCTTTAGAAACTTCATTTTCCTTAGAAACTGTTTTTCCGAAGGAAACTTGTTCCTCAAGTTTCAGAATTATCCAACATTCAAACTTGTAATGTCCGCCTTTTGTTCTACACCTAGAACGTGCTCCACCTCGATTTGATCATTCTTCACACACTTTCTAATGAAGTGATATTTCAAAAGTATGTGCTTACTCCTTCCATGGAACACTGGATTCTTGGTAAGAGCAATGGCTGACTTGTTGTCGATTCTTAGTGTGACCTTCTTGTCTTTACCAAGTATCGCCCTCATTAGCTCTTTAAGTCATATAGCTTGCTTCACGGCTTCTGTAGCTGCCATGAACTCAGCTTCATACGAAGATAATGTGACGGTAGGCTGTTTCTGAGATGTCCAAGTGATTGGCGATGACCCAAAGTACAAGACATGACCCGATGTACTTCTTCGATCATCAACATCAATGTTGTGACTCCTGTCACTGTATCCAATCGCATTGCTTGGACTGTGTCTCCTGAAAAACAGACCTAAGTTGGTAGTTCCCTTCACATACCGCAGAACTTGTTTAAGAGCTTGCCCATTACACTCTCAGACTTTGCATATATCTACTTATCACTCCAACAGTGTATGCCAAAGCTGGTCTCGTGTGAAGTAGATACCTTGCTTATATTAATATGTTGCATTAATCTCTGGTTCCTTCTCCGCTTTAGACATCTTCGTGTTTGACTCCATTGGTACGTGAGTCAAATTGCACGAATCCATCTTAATATCAACTAGGATTCTTTGAGCATAACCTTCTTGATTTATTTGTATTCCATCAGCTCCTTAAATAACTTCTTTACCAAGATAATACGTCAACTTTCCAAGATCGGACATTTCAAATTCTCTTGACATATCTTTACTAAACTGATCAATGACCTTTCTTGATGTTCCTGTCACGAATAGATCATCGACAAAAATTGCCACAATGAGAAAATCTTTCTATCCTTCTTTAGATAAACAGGCTCTTTCACACATCGCTTAAAGCTCATCTTCTTCAAGACATGTTCGAGCTTCACATTCCAAGCCCTATGATCTTGACGTAAGCCATACAACGGTTTATGAAGTCTGTATACCTTATTCTCTTCTCCCTTCTTCTCAAAGCCTTCTAGAACTCAAACATAAACATATAATAATCCACATTCGTCGAATTACTAACTTCATCTATCAACCAAGCATTCTACACTGTCGTTGGAATCTAGCTGTTGTAGACAAGCGTTAATGAACATGTTCAATATGTTCACGATCTGCCTTAGCATCAACTTTCACAGGCTAAGGACAGACGCTCAACAAAGTTTCTTCTAACAACCTATAACACTTTTGGTGAATAAGCTAACCTAAGATCACAGATTGAGTGATCAATTCAACCTAAGAATTAAGATTAACGATGGTGAAGATAATCGGATTAAGCCCTATTTGCATTCAGTTTACTAACTCATGAAATCCCTTGAAAGCGCCCTATTCTAGCAAGGAGAACTAGTCAGACATTGAAGCAAAGAAAACAACAATGGATGAAAAAAAATTCATAATTAATAATAAAACAATAATTGGGTTCAGAATTCTTCTCCCAAAGCTTACAAAATCACCAAGTAGTCTTTCAAGAAATATGCTAAAAACTGTGATAAAAGATAATCAGGGCGGCTGCCTCTGTTTTATTACTTTATCATCAGAAACTAGGTAAAATTGGTTTTCTTCATTTTTTCCTGGAGGTTGGAGCAGGTGCTCCGAAAATGTCTAACTTGGGAGCAGGTGCTCTGGCGTGTAAACCGGTCCTTTCACCTCGTTTTGACTCCATTCTGCACCAAGTGCTTCAGCAGCTCTGGTTCTCATCTTTGGCTCTCAAAGTACCTAGAATAACCTGAAAAAGACTCGAAACACTCCAAAAACAATCAAATAACACGGGTTAAGATGAGCCAAAATCGCAACACATCAACTCCCCCAGATTTAGATATTTGTTTGTCCTCAAACAAACTAGAAACCAGTCTTAGAGAAGACGGTGGAAACTCACCTGCTCTTAGAAACAGTGAATTG